>JADRCD010125558.1:0-21483 GCA_019843815.1 Montemys delectorum
ATGTCAGAGGCCTTAGTGGGGAAGCCCCTCTGTTAATTTGCTAAAATGAAAGTAATTAAAGTATAATAGGATAGGCCTAAAATTCCACTCTGGGCAGATTACAGGAGTATCCCAAGTTAGAAATAAATACACTGAAAAGCTGTAGTTATCCCAGAGGTGGAACAAAACACACACACACACACACACACACACACACACACACACACACACGTGCGCGCGCGCGCGCGCGCGCGGCCGGGAATCAGAAGCGTTAACAAAGCAAGACCCTGGAAATATATAAGCAACAGGTGGGAAGGATTCTCACTGTTCCAACATTTCTTTTTCCTTGCTTGGCTTTTGGAGATATGGTCTCACATAGCTCAGGCTGCCCTTGAACTTGCTGTGTAGTAGCCGATGTCATGTCACTAAACTCATCCCCTTGAATCATCCCCCAAACACTGGGGTGAGAATCACGTGCTACCCCACCTGATTTATGAAATGCTGGAAATGGAACCTATGGCTTCTTGTGTTAGGCAAGCTCACGCCTGGCGATACTTTAGCTAGGGGCATGGCAGTATCTACGTAAAGACCGCATGGGCCTGAGTCAGACTATGGTCCTCACCTACGGAGCCACATTGCCACGCTGTAAACTCAGCAAGTACGCGGTCAGGCTGCTAAAAAAAAGGTTAGAGAACCTGAAGTAAGCGCAGCAGGTGCTTAGAGTTTAGGGTTCTCCCAAGCCTATTTTCTAATCTTATTTCTTAACTCTCAGTTATCTCTAATTAGTGGCCACAGCCCCTGAAAAAGACAATCAAAAGAGGAGAAGGAGGAACGCTCAGTAGTTGAGGAGGCTTTAGTGGGCAAGGGTACTCAGTCGTTCTCCCTCCTACACCCTAGGGTGTGTGGGCAGTGCAGCTATTCGGGAGGGCGTGACTTGGGAGGGGCTCACCTGGTCCCTCCCTATGGGTGGTGACCCCGGTGCTGGGTTGGGCAGAGGGAGGATTTGGGCAGGAAAGGCAAGGTAGTTCATAGTTTAGAAGGCAGAAGCGAGAGGATTAAGAGTTCCAGGCCAGTTTAGGCTACCTGAGCCCGGGTCCAAAAAAAAAAAAAAAAAAAAAAAAGCGGAGGAGGCTGTGGTGAGATGGCCCCAGGGGTGAAGGCGCCTGCTGCAAAACCTGTCAACCTATCTATCTCAGGATCCATATGGTGGAAAGCAGGAACCTACTCTTGAAAGTTATTTATTCTCTGATTTCCAAATGCGTGCCCTCTCATATAAACACACCCTCCCCCTAAATAAATGTAACAAACTTTTTTTTTTTTTTAACAAATTTTTTTTACGAAAAGGACAAAAACTAAAGGCCAGGATCTTGCTGGCCGTGGCAGGGTGTCACGACTTCCCTGGAAGTCCAAGATCCACTGGGGGGCGGGACCGAACGAAGACAACACCCCACCCGCGGCAGCCGAGGCGTCTTTAAGACGCCCTCCCAGGCCCCGCCCACGGCCCCGCCCCGTCACGCCCACGTGACCTCGGTCTTGTGACCGGCGGGAGGGCGGGGAAGCCTTGGCGCGCCCGCCCCGCCCGGCGCGCGCCTCACAGGGCCGAGCTGCCCGGGACGCCGCCGTCGCCGCCACCGCCGCCATCCCCGCCGGGCCGAAGGAAGGGAGCCGGGCCGGAGCTGGCGGGCGCGCGGCGCCGGGGGCCGCGATGGACCACAAGCCCCTGTTGCAGGAGCGCCCGCCCGCCTACAACCTGGAGGCCGGCCAGGGCGACTACGCGTGCGGCCCGCACGGCTACGGGGCCATCCCCACCGCGCCCCCGCCGCCGCCCTACCCCTACCTCGTCACAGGTGGGCCCGCGGCTCGGCGGGGTACCCCGAGCGGCCTCCTGGCTGAGCACCGCGCTGTCCGGGCGCCGGCCTGCCGGGGGCAGCTGCTGCCCGGAGCGCCCTGCCCGGCCAGGCCCTTGCCCCGGTGGCCGTGAACTTTGTGTCGGAGGGTTTGCACTTGGCTTCTAGAGCCCACCCGCAGGCGCGCTCAGCCCAGTTGGAGGCGGGGAGGACGGGGGCTAAGGGGGAGGGGGGGGGGGAGGAGAGGAGAGGAGAGGAGAGGAGAGGAGGAGGGCCGAGCCGCCCTGTGCTGATCTGCACTCCGCTCCCACAGGGATCCCCACCAGCCACCCCCGGGTCTATAACATCCACAGTCGAACGGTCACCCGGTATCCTGCCAACTCCATCGTCGTGGTCGGAGGCTGCCCGGTCTGCAGGTAAGTCTTTAGCCTGGGGGGGTTGGTGGTGGCGGAGAACGCACGTGCCGGCATCTTGCCAAAGGCCGGGGGTGGGATGGGGTGGGGTCACAACCCGGCTCCCGTCTTAGAGGGAAGTCCTGCATGGGAGGGACTGCAGTGGGAGAAGGTGGGGTCACTCACCCCTGGCTCTGAATTTACTTTATGCGGCAGAAGGATGGTTTCCCTTTTCTGTGGGGAGTTGAGTGCATTTGGGAGGCATGGCACCCGGAGTGCGTGGGACGCAGGAATGTTAACAATGGATACTGATGGTCTTTCTAGTACTGAAATCCGCTGCGAATCAGGGTTTTGTTTTGTTTTGTTTTTCCTCCAATTTTCCGCAAGTGTACTGTTACAGTTGAATCTTATTAAGGAGGTTATTGGAACTTGAGTCCGATGGCCAGTATACCAAAGGACTTAGGAGATCCAAGTGGCCAGCAAAGAGCAAAGGCTGTGAGGGTGCGGAATGCAGACCAGGGCTTAACAACTCCTGGCCACTAGCTGGCCCAGGAGGAAACCCCGTGTTTCTTTGTTCCGGGCTGGAGTGGTTTTGTTGTGGTGGTGGCTTTATCCTCAACCTGGAGCTGACAGAAACTTTGTGAGGACTTTATGGAAGGTGACAGATGCAGCCAGGCTCATTTTAGGCAGGCTTTAAGAAAAGATTCAGCTTTCAAGTTAGACTTGGCCACTCACCCAGATGGACCAGGTGGGGTGTAGGGCAGGGTTTCAGCCTTTGTCTGGGAGGGGGAAGTTCGAAGTTTCTGAGATGGAATTAAGAAACCCTTGTTTGGACTTCGCTTTCGTTTCAAAAGTGTGTTTCAGAGGCGCAGAGTGGAGCCATAGGGAAGTTAATGATTTTGGAAACTTGAGAGTGGCCTCACAGGAGCTGACTGAAGGGTGGAAGACACTGGACCCTCAGCTGATCATGTGCTTGGTGAAGAAGGCTGAGAGCTAGTTAGAGGCCCTGTTTAGGGATTCAAGCGACTTTTGGCTTTTGGAGCTGGGAGAGGGGAGAGGAGTGGGAATCAGCTGCTTCCTCTTACTGTAGAGGAGCTGGCTCTCTGATAGCTGGGCTTGCAAGCTGCCTCCAGAGGGCAGTTCTCTCTCTGTAGGCATTCCACCTGAGGTCTTGAGGCACACTAGGTAGACCTGGTAGACAAGAGGGAGCATAGCTTGTTGAGCCAAGGGGATCAGTATAGGGTCTCCTGTGCAGAGAGCCATTGGGGAATAGAAGGGGGTTGGTTGTATGGAGGTGGGGAATGAGTGACTTCCTGTGTGGCCTTGAGGCTAGTCCCTGGATGGGAAGTCTCAGAGCCCTAAGGATGGGACAAATAGTAGGTGATCTCTCAAGTTTAAGGAGAGGTGTAGAGAGGTAGATGGCAAGCAGGCAGGAGGTGGGGAGAGGCATAGCAGCGGAGGGGGCTCGCTAGGATTTCACGTCTGCTTTTTCCAACAACCAGCTCTTGGCCCTACCACCGTCAGCTGGGTTTTTTCTCCCTCAGTGGGCAGGGGTGTTCCCTTGAGGATCTTCTTGGATCAGACCCTTGAACTTAGGGGTGTTGTGGGGGGGACACTGACAGCAAGGCAGTAGTATGGCTCCTATAGTCTGGGAACCAAGGCGGTCAGAATCCTAGAGCTGTGGGGTGTCCAGCTGCAGTCTGGATTGCTGTTGGTGGAGAACACTTTTTCCGAGACTCTTTTCCCTGGGAAGTGAGTTGTTTTGCAGGCTTGTGGCTTCTGCTCATGGGGCTCTTCAGGCCTGTAGAATCTGGGACAAGGTCAGGCTGTGCCCGCTGCCCTCTCAGGATGGTCTCGGGCTCCTGTGGGGCTGGCCGCCTGTGGATGGAGGGGTCCAGTATTAAGGAACCTGGGTCCTCTGAGGACAGGTTTGGGGGGGTGCCTGATCCTTAAAGTAGTGAGCACTCTTCATCCTCCCGGGCTGTTCTGCAGGCTTGTTCACAGTGCCCTCTGCTGCTAGCCCCTAGCTTCAAGACTGATCCCTGTCATTCCAAAAGCAGGCATGTGGAGTGTTGGGGGCTCCCTCTCCAGGAGAGCAGCACAGGAAGGGGGGGCCAGCTTTGCCTTTGGTTTAGGGAAAGAGTGTGTGTTCCTGGGGTTGGGACAAAGGTTTGTTCCCCTGTCAACATATGAGCCTTCCTCTGCCTGGCATGTTAGGGCTGAAAGAGAGGCTACTTCTCATGTGACCAAGCTCTCTTCCTTCCAGATGTAGCCTGCCAGGCCCTGTCCTGTCTCTCCCTAGTGGCTTGGCAGGAATTTGTCCAAGTCACACGTCTGTGATCCCCCTCTCAGTGAGACTTGGCAGAAGAGGCCGGTGTCGCTTGTCACGCTGCCATTCTGTCTGAGTCGAAGTTAAAGCAGCCCGACTCTGTCTCCTTTTATAGACATTTGCAAGAAGCAATTCTCTCACCCCCAGTGGATGGGACTTCTCTAAGGCTCCCCCCCAACCCCAGGCTTCCGTGCCCCACCTGCAGCAATCCTGTATCCATGAAGGCCCTGGGTCTCTGAGGCAGTGCTTGCATTCCAGCAGCTGGGGGTTGTCCCTAGATGCAGGGCAGGTGAGGCTGATCAGCGTGCCCTGGGAGCCCAGGTCACAAGTGGAATGTGCATGCACAGGGTGAGTGGCATGGTTGTGAGTCGGAGCCTGCCAGGCACAGGCTCCTCGTGTACTGGCTGGGCTATTTGTTATTGTTACTGGGTATTGAGTTTCAGAGGTGACTAGAGAGATAGGAAGAAATCCAGGGAGGGTGGGGTCTGGGTGCAGCCCTAGGTCGATGGTGTGGTGGAGGCTGTTTATGAAAGCCCTTGTGGGCTGAGGTGAGAGTCTGAGGAAGATGGGGTGGTGGCAGCTTTAGGCTTCTAATAATGGTGGGCGGGGGAAGGGCTGCTGTGCCCTGCCTGTGGCTGAGGAAGGAGGTGAAGGCGCCAGCCATGCCTGGCAGGAGGCGGAGGCTGGTGTCCTGGCAGTGTGCTGGTCAAGGAATGCAATCTGAGGGAAGCCCAGTTTGTCTCCCAGTCCTAGCTGGGGCTTCCCAGCTCTGGTGGTGTGGTACAGAGCTGAGTCTTGGAGCTGGAGGGCGCATGCCCTTCCCCCCACAGTGTGAACACTTGAGGCTATGCTTGATAATTTTGCCTTTGAGACCTGTGTCCAAGTGGCAGGATATTTGGAGTTTGGTCCTTGTGAAATGCCCACATGAGGGTGGAACTCTGTCCTATGGGGATACCCTCTGGAGTGGAGACTATTGCAAGCTTTCGCTTCCATCAGCAGCTGGTGGAGAAAGCCCTCCCATCCCTTCTGGGATGTTGCAGGTGATGCCCAGGCCTGGATGGTGCCTGGAGCTTGGACTTGGGAGAAATACTTGACCAGCAGGAGGGCTGGGGCCAGAACCAGGCATCCTGATTGTGCTTGGGTCCCTGCCACCCTTCCACAGCTGTGTGGCCTCGGGTGTAGCTTCCACCGCCTGTAAGATGGGGCCAGGTTGTGCCTCTGGAATGGGGTGCTGTAAGGACACAGGAGGGGTCAGGATAGTCCTTTCTGGATGAGTACTTAGTCTTGGGACCCTCCAGGATTACATGTCTGCCTGCAGCTCAGAGCTTCCCTCTTCCCTTCCTCTACCCACTTCTATCCCTCCTATGGCTAACCTGTCTGACAGATGTCAGGGTCGAGTGGCCACTTGTTCATAGAGCCTCCAGTTGGGGGTTAAAGAAGTAGAGGTTTTTAAAGTTAGTCACTTTCCTAATTCTCTGTACTATATCCTCCCCTTTCTGGGTGACCAGTTCAGGGTGGGGGAGTGGCTGTCCAGGTGCTGCCAGGAGGTTGAGTTCTGAGCCATTTAAAAGAGTTGAAACTTGTCCCGGTAGAGTTACACTTTTCTGGAGGATGTAGAGGAAGAGAAAGTGAGGCTGTTGGGGACAGGGACAGGCCAGCTGGAAGGCAGCAGCTGTTCTCCTAGGCAGGGTCTTCACTCAGTGCTGCTGCCCTAGCCACTGCAGCCGCCTGTAGCTTCTCGCTGAATATAGGTTGGCTTAGAGGCCATATTGTGTTTCTGGAGTCAGATGTTGGCTCTTAAAACAAAAACTTTTGCCAATGTTCCCTTTGAGATCTGGGGCAGAGCTGAAGTTAAATATTAGTATTTCTGCAGCAAGACGTGAATCTTCATGTTAAGTGGATATAGTAAGACTACAAATTGGCTGGGTGGTGGTGTATGCCTTTAATGAACTTTGGAGGCAGAGGCAGGTGGATACCTGTAAGTTTGAGGCCCACCTGGTCTACATAGTCAGGACTATGGCGAGAGCTTGTCTCAGAAAACAAGCAAACAACAAATAAATCACCTAGCATATGTTTAGGTCAGATTCCATCCAGCTTGAGCTTCCAGAGTTTCGAGCCTTTGGGCGTGTGGGTTCAGGGTATGGGATCCTGGGGCACGAGAGCGCCTTTTTGTGCTCAGAGCAGGTCTCTCTCTTCCTAATGCCCTAGTCCATTGAAGCCTGTGTAGAGCTTGAGTTAAGTTGCTTTCGTGGGATGAGGGTATGTGGTCTCCAGTCACAGACTGTTGGTTGCTGTCAGATGTCCAACCCTCCTTAGGTGACTGGTCGCCACGTGGTGTGGTTGAAGGAAGCCTGGGGGCTTTTAATCTTCCCAGAGGTGAGCAACCCTAAGTAACATGAGGGAATGGCTTCTTAGGAAGCATGAGGTTCTAGTGCCAGGTCTGGCCACTTGTGACTGGAGTCAGCAGAAGATGGCACTGCTTCCCAGCTCTGACAGAGCAAGTGTGGAGCTTGCTGGGAACTAATGCTTGAGTTGTCCCAGTGCCTGGAGGCCCAGTCGTGACAGGTCAGCTAGGTCTGCTCTGGCTGTCTCTCAAAGTTATGAGCACAGTTAAAAGGGACAGAAGATATAAGGCCTTGTGCCAAGATGCTAGCCTGGCTATGGTTGGGAACTGTGTGCATGACCATGCAGGGAGTGCAGACCATGAGGGAGTGCACAGAGAGCCTGCCATCCTGGGCTCCAAGCTGGGCTCCAAGCTGGGCTCCAGAACAAGCTTGTGCCAAAATACAGCAGTAGTCCACACCTGGGTTACTCCTGTGGATGAGAGGCAGGGGCATGGAGAGCCCATCTCAACTCCTTACTCTGGCATTATCCTGCAGAGCTTTGCTCTTCTGGGCTCTTTTTTCAGGTTATAAAGATCTTGAGGCCCCTGGTTTCTTTCAAAGCTCCTGGTGATCCAATCAGCAAGATTTGCTTCCTATGACCCAGTGCTTTTGTGGGACATTTTCTTTCTTCTCCTTTCCCTTCCTAACCTTTTAAGACAAGGTCTCATGTAGCCCAGGTTGGCCTCTAACATGTTAAGTATTGGACTTCTCATCCCCCTGCCTTTACCTCCTGAGTGCTGGGCTAATGGGTGTACACCAGTATGCCCAATTTTCATGGCATATTTTCTAACTGAAATATGCAGACCAGTGTTTCAGAGTCTTACCCCATGACTGGACAGTTGTGAAGGTGCTAGGAGAAATGGAAGGATGAAGCCCAGACAGAAATGCCCTTAATGGATCACCTGTGCCTGGGCACAGCTGGTGCCAGAGGGCAGGAGAGCAGCCTCAGGTACTTTTCAGCTGGGATTTTCACCACTGGCTATAGTGCACTCTGCAGCTGCAGCTGGAGGAGTCTTGCCCAGTCTGTGGTGGGCCAAAGGAGGTGTGGTGACTTGGTGACCTTGTGGTAGTTAAGGGACAGTTTTGTAAGAGTCATAGAGAGAACAGGCCTTGGTGGCATGTCTATAATCCTAGACCTTGGGGGGTGAAAGCAGGAGGGCCAGAGGTTCAGGGTCATCCTTAGTTATATAGGGAGTTTCAGAGACCCTGTTTTAATTCCCCCATCTGCAAATCATACAAGAGGTGACTTTACTGACAGGAATGTAGGCATCCTGATTTTTGTAGCCCATAGGTGCTAGAAGCCTGAGCCAGGTGGAGTGGAGAGTAAGGTTGTTTCCCAAACCTGCCTGTTTAGAGCCTCCTCATCCAAAGAGCTTGTTGGGGTTCAGGCACTGCTTGGAGTGTTGGGGTATCCTGTCCATCTTATGTTTATGTCAGTTCCTGGCAGCTTCTCTTAAGAGGGTCAGGGAGCCTGGCATGGAGTTTGCCTTGTCTTCTAAGCAGTTGAGAATGAGATTCCCAGAATATCTTGGTTTTCTTGTCATGGCCCTAGGAAGTTTCAGAGCTGGGACCCTGCCCAGCAGTTTTGGCTCTTAGCGTGTTTGGTTTTCTAAGCTGTCACTTTTCTGCTCTCTCCATGAGGTGGAAACAAGGAGCAGCCAGTGTGACCTAAAGGGTCAGTTTGCAGTGTGTAAGACCATAGGAAGGGATAAGAGGGTACTGGGAGAGACTGCAGGCAAGCTCCCTTACCCCCACCCCACTCCCCAGAAGTACAAAGGAAAGCCTCCTACCCAGTGGGAGCAGGCAGCTTGCTGTGCACATCTTCAGACCCTGGTCCCTGTGACATCCCCACTGAGCCCTCTGTCCTGTGCTGGCCAGCTCAGATATCACTCTTAACAGTGTCTCTCCAGCAGCCCCTCTTCATTTTGTTATCTTGAGCTTAGCTCAATTTCTTTTCTGTCCCACATGGGCATGTTAGTGGAGCACAGGAAGGGCGGGGGAGGTCCCTGTCGGATCCAGAAGCCTGGGGAGGAGCTTGTGGGAATCTGTGGTGTCTAGACATTTCCTGAGGAGCCTTGCTTCCCACCTTTGGGACTCTTGAAAAGATCCTTGAGCCTGATTGAGTTACATGGGGAGAGGTCGTCACTGGATTTGTATTTATTCTTGATACAGGCTTTGCTTGACATTCCCGTGTCTTTGGGTTCCACTGTGCATGTTGGAAGTAGACTTAATAGGAAGCTTTAAAAGTTCTCAAGTGACTTTCTGCATGTGTGAACACAGCGATTTTCTCTAACTCCACACCAAGCAAACGATCACTTTTTAAACAAACACTTAGAGGACAGAAAAGAAACCTAAAACTTTTCAGCATTGAAGAAGCATGCTGGGTCTGTGGACAGAGCACTTGGCCCGATACTCAGGAGGCTCTGGCTTCCGTCCCCAGCACAGCAAACTCTAGAGTGGGTTTCATTTTTGCGGTGTCTTGTTTTCCAGAGCTGTAGGAATTTTTGTAGACTGGCTCGGGTCACTCTTGTTTTTGTTGGGTTCTATTGGAGTTGCTTCTCTTCCATCCTGTGGGCTCCAGTTGAGGGGCTGAACTTGACAGCCTGCTGATGGAGGCCATCAGGTTTCTGTGGCAAGTTCTTTACTGCTGAGCCATCTCAGCAGCCCCACATCATCCCCTTTTGTAAGAGTGTGTAACTAATGGAAAGTTCTTGTCTTTATTCATGATAGGTGATACCTTTCAACCGTGTTCTCTGAGTTTGCCTAGGATGCCCTTGGTAGCACTGCAGTTTACACTGGTTCCAGCTAGTTCTGTGCACTCTAGCCCTAGGTTGGCCCTGAGGTGGGGCCAGCTGCCTGTTCTGAGCACTTTCCCCTCCCTGCAAGTGGGCAGGTGCTCTGTCCCCTTCCGTGACATCCCATGATGCCCGTTGGGCTGTCAGGTTGGGGGTGGGATCCTAATTTGGTTGCCTCTCTCTCTGCAGGGTTGGTGTCCTGGAATACTGCTTCACCTGCCTGGGCATCTTCTTGGCCATCGTCCTGTTTCCTTTTGGGTTCCTCTGCTGCTTTGCACTGAGGAAGCGAAGGTGCCCCAACTGTGGAGCAGTCTTTACTTAAAGGGAACAACACACCCAGTTTTCCTACATTCAGCTATCTTTTCTAATGTAAATGTTGTGTACAATAGTTTTATTTGATTAAGCTTCAGGACTGTTTTGTAAAGTGCGGTGGGATAGACTGGCATAGGGCTGATGCAGAGGTGGAAGGCAGCGACCTGCTCCAAGGCTAAGGATAACGCGCTGCTTCTATTTTTTGCAGTCTTCAATTTGAGAATGGTGAGAAATACTGTTTTAAATAAATGAGATTCATACCATTGTGTAGCTTGTTCTGCTTGCCTGCTATCTTTTACACACTGACCCCCTGAAGTCTTGCCATGGGAAATGTCACATGAAAATCTTCTAGTCCTCAGGTATCACTTATAGCTCAAAACACGTGTTTCAAATCTCCTTTATTATTAACATTAAACAAATGTTAACCTTGGTGTTTGCAGAGCTGGAGCAGTCAAGGTAAGGTTGTGTGAGGGAGACCCAGGGCTAGGAGGGCACACCACAGCAGACTGGGAGGCCTCAGCCACTCCCCCTGCTTTACATATCTGAAAGCCACACTTGGCTTGTTCCCTGTTGCTGAAAACAAACGGCTTCCCACCTTATTCTGCACATAGGTTGGTCACAGGGAGAACAGGGACTGTATTTGAACTATGGCCCTTTCCTCCATCGGGCCAGGATGCCTGCCTAACACAGCATGATCCAGACTTTGTAATCTAGGGAGGGTGTTGGCATGGGCAGGCCTGCACTAAAGTTGCCCTTGATGGGGCAATCAGGTTTGTCCTCCCATGGGAGCCTGCCACTGCTTGGCCCAGCTGGAAAGGACGATGTTTCCTGACAGTGTTCCCTGTCACAGACCCTAACCAATTTTCAATTTGGGGAAAAGTGCTTTCTCTGGTGAGAGCTGAGAAACTGATAAGCAACAAGCTTCTATCAACAGTGACTGTCCTGAGGGTGGATTTGAATTGCTTGCTGTTCTAGAAAAGGTATCTTGGGCAGGTAGGGACAGACTGATATCTGGCTCAAGGCTCTGTGTAGTGGCCTGAGCAGGTGTTGGTCTCAGCCAGAAGTCTGAGTGTGGGACACTGTTAGGCTGGAATGACGGGCCACCGCTCCTGCCCACCAGGCTTCAGAACTGCTGTTTATAGGCCCATAGCTGATTAAAAAGTGAGCTTCAGTAAGGTGTCCCCAGCAGTCACGATGGGGTTTTGTCACGGTATGTACCAAGCCCTCAGATGTGTTGAGATCCCCAATGGCAGTCTTTGTAACACTGAATTCAGTAGCTCCTGGAGATAATTTTACAAGTGCCAGTGAAGCAGGCGGACTGTCCCAGAACTCTGCAGCAATGCCTGTCAACGAGGTTGCAGTTCTGCTTGTTTAATCAAAAGGTTAAAATTGGGTCATTTAAAAAATATTTAATATAGTTTCATAATTTACATTGCTTACTGTACTTGCATGCTCTGATGCAAACTTACATAATATTTGCTTTAGATGAACATCATAATGCTACTTAAGAACACAGGCTTTATAAAATAAAACTCTGGTCTTACTTGCATTCAGCTACAGAAAGCCAGGCATAAAAGCATACACCGACTATCCCTTATTCTGGCTATTTCCTTAAAAATAAAAATTAAAAATTAAAATTAAAAAGAACTTGAACCAAATTTACTGCTTTTTGAATAGAAAAGAAAACATTTCAAATGATTGATTTATTCACTAAGCTAACTCATTTACCTTAAAGACAAAAATGTGTAAACTCAGCTCTATTAAACTGAGAAAATATATTGATTTGCTCAAGTGGGGCTTCATTGAAATCAGGCACTCTCTTCGAGCTTTGACAGTGCCTGCACTTGTCCAGCAATGTATACCCATCGCCCTGCAGGTGAGAACTCAAGTGGAGGAACTGACACTGTCCTCTGCATCTTCATCGGATGATCGGTGCTGATCGGTCATTTGTCACTGTTGGCCGGAGTTTCACGGTAGCAAAGGGGTTTTCTCCACTGTAGGGGAGGAAAGCACAAATAGACATACTAGGACCCCCCCCCCCAAAAAAAAACCCAACCTCCAGGGCAGGATTTAGATATTGTGCATGTATTATGGGGGTGTGTGCACACCAGCTGTAATTAGGTATTTTCTCTCACATTCCACCTTCCATTTTGAGATTGGAATTCAGTGTTTCTGTGGGTTGGACATCAAGTGCCCAGAATCTGTCTTCCCCTCTGATGCTGGGGTTACAGATGCATGCATACTCTGATGCACTGCTCCTGTGGGTGTTGGGGGTTTGGACGCAGGTCCTTTTTATGCTTGTGTAGCAAAGGGGTATTCAATATTGCATACATACCTGGGACTACCCTTTCTGAATACACAGGTGTGCTGCAGCTTACTATGCCAAGCTAGGGACAGGCCACTCTGCCACGGGTTAGATCTGAACCATCCTGCTCTGTCCCTCTACACTCCATTCCTGGACTGTCTAAAGCTAGTAGTGATAGGAAGGGTGACCTCAGTTTCCTCCGTCTCTGAGAAGGGCCTATGGGGCACTTAGGGCAGACATTACACTGACCTCGCGCACAGGGTGTACATACCTGAGGAATGGCGGCTTTGCAGTCCCGTTTGCATCATTCTGGAAAAGAAAGATTATGGAAGGCTTTGAATTGGAACACTCTTATAAGACCCACAGGTAAATGCAGGCAAAGCTGAGTTTAAAGCCACCTTTCCTACTGTTCCTCTGAGGTCACTCTGAGCACATGGAACTAACTGTGAGCACCATCCAGCAGAGGGCAGAAGAATATCATCTAATGCATCGGAGCCAAGCCAAGCTGCCTTTAAGTCCTAGAAAGCTTCCTAGTTTCTCAGTAGTCTTGGGCACTTGTAGATTCAAAGCAAGTGCCTCACAAACTAGTGTGTATTCTGAGGCTGCAGCCTGGGGCAGGGCTCCCACAGGTCAGCATCTCCTGAATCCTGGAATTCACCTTATGGATACACCATCTCAGCCTGAGGCAGGCTGGAGGCATCTGGGCTGTGACCTCAGCCTCTGGGTTGCCTGGAGTCAGCACAGTCATCTAGCACAGAACTTAGCGTATACTCATCACAAGCACAAAGCGACTGCCTGACTTGGCACATCTTAATCAGGCTTGAAGTGGTGTTAAGTGATTTCTTCCTGCAGGGCCTCTGGACAAGTCACCTCTGATGTAACTTCATTTGATAGGGATAGTTAAGAGCCAATTTATGATTTCTTTTTAAAGAACATCAGGAGGTCTGGCCTGTCGATTGCCTGCTCCAATTGCTGGCATGATTGGACTGCCTGGAGCAGTAAGGCAGGCAACAACCTCAGCCTCAGTCTGGAAAGAGCCTCTTGGTGCGCAGAAGTCAGACCAGAGATGCTGCCTCACTTACCCTAAGCAGACTCTTCCCATAGGCAAGCGCTTCCTTCTGTTTTCCTCTGGGCAAACACTGACCTATCCTGTGTGGCCTTAGAAGGACAGCACCAGATCCTCAACTGGAAACTAGAAAGCTCTCCACCTGACAGCACCTGCTGTCAACCTTCTAAAACCACAAGCTTAAAGCGTTTTCGAGTGCCTCACCAACAATACACTCTGGACTGTTCCAGCCCCAGGTAGAAACGATCAAAAGTCTGGCAGGAAACTAGCACTTGACTTCCATCCGTTCTGTCCCTGTGAGATCTCAGTGCCAGGACATGAGGCTCCTGGCCTTAGAGAAGAGACAATAACTCTGGGGCACACACAGGGGTCCTGACTATCTGAGAATGGTGTTTCTTAATCTGTTTCCCAGCACTTGGGAAGCTGAGACAGTTTGAGGCCAGCCTGGGCCACACAGTGAGACCCTGACTCAGTTCCCAAAGATCTAGGGATGTAGTTCAGCCGGTAGTACTCACTATGCCCTTGGTTTCATTCCCAGCACTTCATAAACTGGCCATGGTGGTATCAAGCTGTAATCTCAGCACTGGGGAAGTGGAGGCAGGAGGATCACACGTTCAAAAGTCATTCTTGGTTACACTGCAAATTTTATGCTAGTGTGGGCTATATGATCTTGTTTTTAAAAAATGAAAAGACTTGTATTTGGTGCATGTTATCCTTCAATAAATAAAGGCTACTCTTGTCCCCATAGCAACACATTTTCTTAGACTCAAAAGAATGGCCGTTTCAGCCAGGTGGTGGTGGCACACGCCTTTAATCCCAGCACTTGGGAGGCAGAGGCAGGGAGATTTCTGAGTTCGAGGCCAGCCTGGTCTACAGAGTGAGTTCCAGGACAGCCAGAACTACACAGAGAAACCTTGTCTCGAAAAAAACGAAAAAGAAAAAAAAAATGAGATTATAAGCAATATTTAAATGAACAACAAAACCCCAGAGTCTCCCAAACCAAAACTGGCAATTTTGCTTGTTCTTGGGAGCAAGACTAATTCTACAGCTTCTCGTTTTTGCTCCTGGGACTCCTGATTTGAGCTGAAGGGGCAGTGTCAATGGGAGATTGGCCGTTCTCTCTGTAGTTTGCCTAGGATCCTGAAATGTTCAAAAGGTATCTGTCCTTTCTGTAGTTGGTAACAGTGGTGTACAAATCTGCCATGTACCCTCATCCTCCAAGGGGAAGCCCTAGGCCTTTGTGTAGGGTTGCTGCCCACTTCTCTTCTGTGTAAGGTAAGGCAAAGTAAGCTTCCTTAGTGAGACTGGGGCAGGAGCCTCGTAAGCTTGGGTAGGGGCTCTCAAATATTTCTGCTTTTGGATTTTGAAAGCCAATTGCTTGTTTATTTGAGATTGGGTCTCATGTAGCCAAAGCTAGCCATGACCTTGAATTCCTGATCTTCCTGCCTCCTCCTCTGAGTGCTGGGATTTTAGGTATGTAGCACTATGCTAGGTTTCTGTGGTGCTGGGGACGGAACCGACAGCTTTATTCAAGCTGAGCAAGGACTGTAACAACAGAGCTACATCTCCATTACTGTCTAGTGACGTTTGACTTTTTACTAGCTGGTATTTCCCATTATCTTCTGGATCAGGAAGGCAATCCGGCATCTTATCAGGCCCCTGTAAACGCAGAGAAGGCAGTGGAGTGTGCCTTATCAGTCAGAAGGACTCCCAGCTCCCTTCCCCTCCTGTGCTGATAACTACCTTGCTGTTACGGGGACATTTCTCAGTCCACTGCAGGACCTAGGAAGTAGCTGTCCTCTGCTCTCCTTTCCCACGGCTCTGTAATCCATGTCGCCCTTAAGTTATCTAGCCAGGCCAGCTCGCAGCAGGGTCCAGGCCCGGTGGCTCAATTGGTATTGGCCAGAGAAAAATGCTATGAGTCTACTGGGTGTGGGTGTCAGGTCAGGAGTGGAGGTGAAAATATCAGTCACCAACCATCCATCCTCCCACCCAGCCATCTGTTTATATTTATCTAAATCTGTATCAAAAGAAACATAATTAATGTTAATCATATTCTGGAAATATAAGCACTACTCAAATTTTTCTTTTTACATATTTTTCTAGCTTTCAGAAAACAGAACCAAACCAAATCCATCCTTTTATTTTTTTTATGATTTTGAAGGAGATAAATTCAGGGTTTTCTACATTCTAGTTGATTGTTCTACCACTGGGCTATATCCCTAGCCCCCTAGATTATTGCTATTATTATTAATATTATTATTATATTATTTTCAATATATACTCATGATCCTAGGCAAACTATAGAGAGAATAGCCAATCTCCCATTGACAATGCTCCTTCATTAGACAGGCTTAAATCAGGAGTCCCAGGAGCAGAGACAGGAAACAGCAGTATCAGTGTTGCTTCAAAGAGCAAGTGCGATGGCCGTTTTTGGTTTAGGACTCACTGGGATTTTGTTGTTGATTTAAATATTGGTTATAGTCTCTCTTTTTAAATTTTATATTTTTAACAAGTGTCTGTCTGCATATATGTACGTGCTGGGATGGATTCCAGGATGGATTCCAGGGTCCTGTGCATGTTACCCAAGTACTCCACCGCAAAGTTATTCCTATATCCTGAAGGGCCTTAGAGAAGAATGTAGTTATTAGGAATTTCAGATTTTTCAAAAGGATTGGGACAAAACTTAGACCCTGATCTTTAACAAAACTTTGTAGCCACTGTGGACTTCAGTGTGAGCCCAGCCCCTAAACAAGGTGTTGATGCTGTCCCCTCTAGGGCCCAGGAGCACTGCAGAGGAGGGGGCAGACTCCTAATTTGTTTTTCCTTTGGAGGGGTGGTGCTTTTGTGACAGAGTCTCACTATCTAGTCCAGACTGGCCTGAAACTTAGTTATGCTACCCCAGCCTCCTGAATTACAGGCATGTGCTACCATACTGACTCAGTTTCTCGATATTGACAGTAGCTTATGATTTAGGCAAGCAAGAGGTTTGTTTAAAAACAAAGCTAGGTCTTATTTAAACTATGAAATGCTAAATGAAGAATAAGTTGTTATTACAGATTATATTTTGAGTCTCAGAGTCTGAGAGTGACTCTGGTTATGTACATTTTTGTTTGTTTGTTTTTCAAGACAGGTTTCTCTGTATAGCCCTGGCTGTCTTGGAACTCACTCTGTAGACCAGGCTGGCTTTGAACTCAGAAATCCTCCTGCCTCTGCCTTCCAAGTGCTGGAATTAAAGGCATGTGCCACCACTGCCTGGCACATTTTCTTTTTTTGAGACAGGGTCTCACAGTTGTGACTGCCCTGGAACTCTATCTGTAAACTAGGCTGGCCTCGAACTCACAGAAAGACACCTGTGTCTGCCTCCCCAGTGGTGGGATCAAAGGTAAGCGCCACCACACCCAGCAATATTTTTTTTTTTTTGAGAGTCCTTTTGTTACTGTTGTTTGAGTCAGTATTTATTTTTTTAAACTGGACTTGTCAATTTGTCCATCCGATGACGTGAGGACTGCTCTGTCAACTCCTTTGGTCCATGTGGCAAGATTGTTGAAGAAGATAAAAACATGTTTTGGGGGGTGGAGAGAGATGGCTGCCATCAGACCTGTCTTGGACAGGATTCATTAACCTTAAAACACACTAGACAACTGGGTGACCGTCGATTAACTGTTGCTGTCACAAAAAGAGAAATCCTGTTGACTCCAATGACAGGTAATCATAGAGCAGCAGAGAGAAGCTCGCTGTGCTAGAGCTCCAGAAACATAGGACAGTGAGGGGACACAGGAAAGGCAACTCCAGGGATGTAACCAGCACAGCACAGACTGACAACACCTTCCAAGACAAATGACCTAGTTTTCTAAACAACAGCAACAACAACAAGTGCAAGGAAAAGAATGGAGGGAGACCTGTCAATGAGAAAGACTCATGAAGCCCCTTGACTAATTACAAGATCCAGATTCAAATGTTCTCTCTCTCTCTCTCTCTCTCTCTCTCTCCCTCTCTCTCTCTCTCTCTCTCCCTCCCTCCCTCTCTCCCTCTCTCCCTCTCTCCCTCTCTCCCTCTCTCCCTCTCTCCCTCCCTCCTCTCTCCCTCCCTCCCTCACCTGGTTTCAAATACTATAAAACTAAGGATGCTGCTGCACTTCAGATCTTCCACTCTACCGCCTGAGTGCTAGGATTGCAAGTATCTGCCACTACATCTTCTTTATAAACAATATTTTAATGATGGGAGTGTCAGGTTTTTAAAGATATATTGGTCCTGTTATAATTTTCAAATGAGTCTTCTTTTTTCAGTCTTTATATTGTCTGGCATTGCTATGAACAACTGGGAATGGAAGAATCAGGGAAGGCCCAGGTTGGTAGGTGACTGATTAGTTACAGCTGAGAGAGCTAAGGTCACTACTCTATTTGCATTACACTTGAATTTCTATAGGAGAAAATGGAAAGTCTTACAAAAGCAGGGAGCACACTACAGACTCCGCTCACACATGAACAATGGTCCTACACACTACACTTGTGGTTGTGACATGCAATTGTTTGAGACCAGGTCTCACTCTGTAGCCTATGCTGGCTTGAGACTCATATCCCAAGTTGGTCTTGAACTCAGGGCAATTCTCCCGCTTCTGTCTTTTCAGACTGGACACTGAGGATGCACATCAGGCTCCTTTGCCTGGATGCACCCTGACTCCTCGGCCATCTTCCTTTTCTCTACCTTTTCCTCCTCTGTCCTCCCTGAAGAGAACTATCCGGAATTCCCCCTGACCTAGAGCTAGTCATCCAGTCCATACCCTGTGTGTGCACATTGCACACAATGTTTAAACGTTCTGCTCTCTGCCTCATAAACATCTCTGAGGACTTCTACACAATGGCTCTTTCCTGTCACAGCTTGAATGCCACCTCAGAGAGACCATAGCCATACCTGCTGCTCATTGTCCTTTGCAACAGAAGGTCTGACTCTTAGATGCAGGGATGTATCTAGTAGCTTGCCCTTGCTCCTCAACAAGCTCTGGCTTAAGGTCTTGCCCCTTCCTCTTGTCAGCTTGGAGGCCATCCCAGCATGCCACTCTCAGTGGGATCCCTGGAAGCCTCTCCACTCAGAACACCTTTTTCTTCCCCTTTCTTGGGGGCTCCATCTTGGGATAATTAACTTTAAACAAATCTAAACTGTCACATCCACCCAGGATGCCACCTATTCATTACTCCCTCCCCTTATCTTCAGCATGGCTTCTATCCTGTTTTGGTTTATTATCTGCTTCTAATCACTAAATTCCAAAGAAGCCTGGGCCTTGCTCGTTTATCTGGAGCTCACAGGTGCCAGGTGCCCTGTAGATGCCGCACCTGCAATTGCCAAGGGTGCAGCTAGGGGCCCAAGCTCTCCGCTTCCCTTCTCAGGGGTATTTTAGGATTAAAGACAATGTTTGCACATTGGCTGACACAAAGTCTCAATTTTTAAGCTCAGTCCCTCCTCTTTTCAGAAAACAACAGAAAAGGAATAAAATGCAGAAGAAGGGGATTAAAAAGAATAAAAAACTAAGACAAAAGCAAGGAGACAGGAAAACTCCAGCTAGCTAATGGTGCCGACTCCCCTATATAAGATAGAGTAAAAAGGAAGGAGGGCTTAGAGCTGGGGAGAGTTGGTGTCTGTGAAGAAGAAAACCCAAGGCCCTCCTCCGCCATCAGCCATGAACAGAGCCTGCCCCCAACAGCACTCACGGGAGATGTGGATGTGGCTTCTGGTCTAGACACTGGGGCTTTGAAGGTAGATGTAGAAGGCATCTTGGGAGCATCAAGTCTCTTGTTTGAGGCGGCTCCCATGGACAGGCACTCCAGGTAGTCAGGAGGTGGGATGACAACACTGCTCTTCTCAGTCAGATCCACAGTGCTGACACTTCTCACCGGCGCAGGGCTCAACACCAAAAGGGAGGGAGCCAGGTCAGACAAGGTCACTTGGACCCCGACACCCCAAACACCCCATGGCCAAGGACTAGGGTGACAGAGAGAGATGGCTCAGCAGTTAAGAGCTCTTCTAGAGACTCCAGCTTGATCTCCAGCATCCCCATGATGGGGATCCCTACCATCTGACTCCATTTCCAGGATCTAGTGCCCTCATGTACCCTCTGAAGGCACTGGTCTTCATGCGGTTCACAGACATACATGAAATCCAAATAATACACATGAAAACAAAGGTGAAGAGGATGACAGCACCGCATGACATACATACATAGTAGTTTACATGCTTACATGTGTATGTTTATATACATTTGCATTTATCTTTAGCTATATATTGAGACTCTGTCTCAAAAAACTCCTACCCCTCTCCAGACAGACAGTTTTCCTTCTTGGTACGACAGCATTTTTAGACTCTGCTAGAGAGGAACATATGGAGATAGTTGCTGAGCAGCGGGGCTGAAGGATGCTGAGCATGGCCTGGAGGGGTCAGAGGTCAGAGAACAGTGTGACTGAAGGAGTTTATGGTAGAGATGACCAGTTCAGTGTGGATGTGTCATTCCTGAGGGTACACTGTCCGGTCAGCTAAAATACCTAAGACCATAAGTAGCCACGCTGGATATATATTCATCCTGGACTGGTTATAACTAATTCCAGTCTTGGCTGTATCTCCTTTAGCAAATTGGTTGTTTTTTGAGACAGGGTCTCACCATGCAGCTTTGACTGTCCTAGACCTCACTATATAAACCAGGCTGGCTCGAATTCAGAGAGACCTGCCCACCCCTGCTTCTTGGGTGCTGCGGTTAAAGGCATGTTCTGTGCCTTGCAAGCAAGTTCTTAAACCTTCCCGTGTCTCAGTTTCCTCACTTTTAAGCTGGACCTCCCCACCTTCTCCCTGCTCTTGGTTTTTTCAGACAGGGTTTCTCTGTGTAGCCCTGGCTGTCCTGGAACTCACTCTGTAGACCAGGCTGGACTCCAACTCACAGAGATCTGCCTGTCTCTGCCTCCCAAGTGCTGAGATTAAAAGTGTGTATCATCATGTCTAGCTTTTTTTTCTTTTTTAAAGTTTTTAAATGTCTGTTTTACCAGTTGTGAGCTACCTGACTGAGAACTGGCCTTGGGTCCTCTACAACAGCAGAAAGCATTCTTAAACCCTGAGCCTTTTTTCCAGCTCTAAGATGGCTGTTTTCATGGTCACAGCCTACGCTGAAGAACTGGAGATTATCAGTGTGGCGGTGACAAAGGAGGCCCACTGGTGTAGTTACACGTATCGGTGGGGAAGTGCTCCTATTGCCAAGTCTGATAACCTGAGTTTCAGCCCTGGGGCCCACATGATGGAAGGAAAGAACTGATTCCTGCAGGTTGTCTTCTGACTTCCACACATGTGTTGTGGCACTTGCTTCTTCCCCCAAAATAAATAAATAAAATGTAAAAAAAAAAAAATCGATGAAATAGCTCAGGAAACACACATAATAGAGGACTGAGGATGGGTCCTGGGAAGCACGAATATCTGTGTGATGAAGCAAATGGACCCACAGAGGACACCAAGTGGGACACAGGGAGGAAAGAAAACAGCACTAGGACAGAACTCAAGGTGAGGTGCTTGAGCACCATCACAGCAAAGTGCTGTACAGGGCTACCACTGCTGGTAAGAAAAAGGAACCATGAGCTGTGGGCTTAGTGTGTGACTGGTGGGGACAGGGAGGGGTGAGGAGTTGGTGGGCTGGGCTGGGCCTCATCCTAGCAGATAGTCAGGGAAGCTCATGGACCACAGAAACCACAGAGGAGCAGCCATTAGTTCCTATCACTCAAGTGTTGAAGTGTTAATACTAGGGTCAGGGTATGGTTCAGTTGCTGGAGAGCTGGGCCATAGGCTTTACCTTGGTGTAGGGAGAGACACTGCTTCCTTGACATTTTCTTCCAGCAACTTTGTATATGATGATGGGAACCAGCCCCTCCTAAAGGTAAGGTAAAAAAGAAAGACCTTAGGCAGGCACACAACTGGTACTCATACTTGGGGATATCCTGATGACAGCTGGGGTAGGCTAGCCACTCACAAAAGGGCTGAATGAAGGCTTTTTCAGGTGTCTCCTACACCTACACACACACACACACACACACACACACACACA
>JADRCD010125568.1:0-32077 GCA_019843815.1 Montemys delectorum
AACACACATAAGTTCTAGAAGTGGCTTTCCTTGCATTAATTCCCTACCAAAAAAGTGACTTGGGTGTGTATTTCCCTCTGTACAGTTTATCAGGTCAGATGGCAACCCATTTCATTTTCTCTCAATATACTCAAATCCCTGACTTGCCAAGTTCCTTCTAGGGAGGTGGGGCCATCAGAAAGCAGACCAAGTTACTCAATCGATACCCAATTGCTGAGAAACAACATTTGGATAATCTCTGGCTTTCCCTGGCAGCCCTTGATGGAACTTCATTTTTCATCCATGGGTGAAACTACTTGGAAGACTCTCAATAATATTTTTGGTTTTGTTCTTTTTTAAAATGAAATAAATGAATCTGGGGACTCCTTTGGTCCTAGAAGAAAAGCAGTTGATTTATGAAGCAGAAATAGCCAACTCCACTCTGGAGGAAGCCGCCACAGCCATTTAACCTCCAAATAAAAAAAAAATAAAAAGGCCCTTTTAAGATATGTGTATTGACATTTGAAAAATACTGAAAAGCTAATTGAAAAGATGCTTAATGTTGAGGACCTGAATCTGTTAAGAACAATAAGGTTGTGATTTTGATTATACCAATCATCTTTATGGTACAGTACCCACAGCTCTGAATTATTCATTCTTAACAGTCTTGAAATTAATAATGCTCTCTTAATTTAGCATTATACTTTTCAGTTAAGGTCCTCTAAGTATTTTAGAGGACACAGGTAATACTTATGCCACCATGGGGAAAAATACTGCTTTAAAGATAAGGGAATTGTGTGAAGTTATAAGATGGAATTCCAGGAGCCTCCTGCAGGAATGAGTCAGGGTTTTGAGTCCTTCACTGTGTAATAAGGAGCCCTAACTGAGTACCCAGTTCTCACAGCACAGTTTCTGATCCTCAGAGGTGCTTTATAGCTTCATATCCTGGCCATCCCTGCAGCCCAGGACAGTTTCTCCTGTTCAATCCAACAAGCCTCTCTCCCTGCAACTAAGGTGGGGCAGAACAAATACTGAAGCTTAAGAAGTATAAGTATTTAGAGTACTGAGCCCCAAATCTGTGAGAAATGGTGTCTTTATTCAAGAAGTGTTTGATCTATTGGGGAGTCAGTCTCCTCAGGGAACACTTTAATGGGTGATACATGAGTAAAACATGCGGACTCATAAGAAGATGACCTTGTACAAATTCTCAGGGCAAAAACACAGAGGGCCTCATGATGGCCGGAGATATGTGCTATATCAGCTATAATTTATCCCTTGGTCTCATTATTTTATTTGATTATTTGTTGATTTAACAAATATTTCTTTATATTGTGCCAGATAGTGAACTATAGGATTTAACTCTCTGTTTAAAGAAACTTACAGTGAACATCCCTCAAATTGTGGAAATATCCTGGCAGCTCCTTACTTCCATAGGAAAATAACACAGGGGAGGTGGTGAAGCTCATGTTTCAGATATCACCCTAGTCTGGTCAGGTCATTTGCTTCTTTGTGTATTTGATGATTCTTTTCACTGTTATGCTAATTGGTGTAGAAAAATATAAATCTACATGATACTGCTTCAGTTTTATCTAGGATAAATATGGGGCTTAAGGGGGATTTTCAAAATGTAAAAATATATTTTAACATTGGTCTCTCCAGGATCCCTGCCTTACATGGCAGCCATTTTGGGAGAAGCAAGGTGACATGGTTTTGAACGTGTGTGTGTGTGTGTGTGTGTGTGTGTGTGTGTGTGTTTACATGATGTGATTGAAGAAGTTTGGCCTTTGAAATCAGAAAGCCAGAATTCCAAGGCTCAGAGAATATCTTGGGATAGAAGAAGGAAGAATGCAGGAGCTGGAGGATGGGCAGGAGTGCTATGAGATGCTGTTTTCTGGACATGAGATGGTCACTGACTCACAGTAGCTGTGGCCACCAACATACCATCAAGCCAACAAGGCAAACCAACACGCCATCAAGCAGCACTAATTGGACTCACTAGGTTATAAGAATAAAACAACAACAAAATAGGAGAGGAGCATGAAATAGGGAGGGAGTCTTAGGGCCCCTTGGTGGGAGTGGGAGGAGGAGTTGGGGCTCACATGCTCAAGATGCATTTCTTACATGTTTGGAATTATCAAAGGATCAGTAAAGATTGTCTTTAAAAGGAGCTGGAATACCCCTCCCTTCCCATCATCCCGGATACAGCACCAAAAGCATTCTCTCAAGTTGTAAAGTGGGCAGAGCCCACACAATATCCAAGGATGACTGGAGAGAGAGTGGCAGAGGGTCAGAGGCATTGCTAACCCATAGCTTCTGGGTAGTTCCAAAAATACAGTACTGAATGTTACCATAGCAGGCTTCTCTGACACAAAAGGAAGCACAGTACTGGAAATGATCTGACACTGAGGTTTTCAAGAGCTGGGTTATAAGACTCAGCCCCTGGCTATCCCTAAACTCACTGACACATCAACTCCTCGTGCAGAAAATATCCTGATCCAAAGATTCCCTTGGGTTCCTCAGATAATTTTATGAAAATCTGTATAATTTATAGAGCTGTATAGGGATACATGGGATGACTGTTTATCTATTTATCTTTTGATAATGACATACCATCTCTGTGAAGCTTAGTTTTCAGAGAGTATATATCCTCAGTGTGTCTCAAATATTTATAAAGCTTTCCACCACCCTATAATTTCTAGAGAAACTAATTGATGGGTTTCCAGGCTTTGTGGGTGAAGCCTTCTTCCTTCTTTCTTGGAAAACATTTTTACCAGAATCTTTCTCCTGAGATTTACTCTAAGGCACCAAGTTTGACAGTTTTGTTTCTGTTTTTTTTTGTTTTGTTTTGTTTTTTGTTTTTCACAGCTCTCTACCACCAAGAGTTGCTCTTGGTTTCCACATTCTTGTGGCTAGTTTTCATCTTTCTAAGCATTTCCCCAGTGTATGACTGAAGCAATCTCAAAATGGCCATGTGGCAGTACAAACACAACTGATGGCTGGTAGATCTCTCAGAGTCGCAGTCTGGAGAGCACAGCTGAGCTCTCCTTCACTTTCTCAAGATAGAAGACAATATTCTCCCTTTTCATTTGATTCTAAAACAGGATTTTTTTTTTAAATTCAGGACCCTGCTGCTCAGACTGAAGTTTCCAGTAATCTTTGCTGGCAAACATCAAAAGCTATACACATATCTTCTATACAAGATGGTTAGACTGTCTACAGAGTCATGTGTTTCTGTAGCCCTTATGTGAACCCATCATGTGAAACCCAGAGGTTGTAAGTTTGAAAGGAAAATTCTTGTAGTGAAACCCTGCTAATTCATGGCAGTGATGGAGATATTTACTTCAAGTTGCTGATGTTCTCAGTTATAACTGAAGGAAAGGAAGCGACCTAAATGAACTGAGCACACACACACACACACACACACACACACACACACACACACAGAAACACCCTGCCCCATTTCCAGGCTGCTCAAGTCCCTCAATGGAAGTTGCTATCCCGTGATCCATAAGGAAAATAAATGAACAATTACAGCATTTCAAAACCCTGATTAGGAACACCTGATGGCTACTCCAGCCACTTGTGTATATATACATGCAAATATAGGAAAGAAAATTTGATACTGATATATGGCATTACCATAAAAATCATATTAAAATGGCAAGATTTAGATAGCCCAACTGAGAAAAAGTAGCATTGAGTTATTTCTGCAATTTGTCTTTCTGTAAGTGTTCACTAAAAATGTATCCAAATGTAGCACTACTCATTGCCTCAGTTTCTATTCTCCAGCCAGCATCATGCAGAACCTGGATCCCTTGGAATGTTACTACAAAGTCTCACACTGCTTCAGGCATCTTTCCTCCTCCTGCACTAGAGTGCTGTATCACACATAAGCCATGTATCAGTGGGACACCTTACTCCCTTCCATGGCTGCAAAGCACCATGGCAGCATGAAACCAAGAAACTATGATGGCCCAGAAGTTGTTGCTGTAAAGATTTGACCCTCTCTACCCCATCCTTGTTCATCTACTTTCTTCCCTTCTCTGTCTCAGGGACACCAAACTTTCTTCTGGATATATAATATTCTGAGAACTCCACTCTCTCAGAGCTATGAACCTGCAGTGGCTTGTTCAGAGAACCCCACCTCTAGCATTGCACTCCTCACACATTTCCTGCACACCGACCCCTGTTGTCACATGCAGAGGCCACACAGACATCGCAGACGGAGCCCTGTGTTTTCTGTTGGTTATGGTCTAATAAAACTTCACTTACCAAAGCTTGGGGTATACAAATTTGGTTCATGATTTAACTGCTGATTTTAGATCTAACATAAATAACTAGTTGCCTATTATATTGCTAGTCACATTTTTAATGCAAATTTCCTAATAAGAGTTTGGTTCTCTGCAACAGCCTCTAAATCATAGCTGCTATTCAACAATGTGTGTGCTCCCATACACACATCTATATGTACACACACACACATACACACACACACACACACACACACACACACACACACACACACACACAAGACACTTTTCATTTGTCCATCTAAATATCAACACAATAGACACATGCCAAATGAGGATATTAGACAGAACTCATCCCCACAACCTTCACTGGCTTCCCCTGGATCATAGCCAAGGGCCATCTGCCATCCTCACAATGATTAACAAAGGAAGACAAGGTGCCAAGAGTCTGCTTCCAGATCCTGCCTATTGTGTGACCATGATGGAGGGTTTTATTTCCAAGTTCAGTTTAGCTGCTGCACTGCGTAGCCCTGTTGTTCTTACAGGTAAGAGAAGAAAATTCAAGATCTGCAGAAATGCACCTACTTGTAGAGGGTGTGAGAGATTCATTTCTCAGAAGAACAATCTCTTAATGGGATTATAAAATAGACAGAGCATCCTTGCTTCATGAAAGCTTCATGCCGGCCTCATGCCCGCTTCATGATTGTTTTCTGCTACTTTCTGTAAGCTGTTATCATTGAACATGTGACTTGTAAGCTAGGAAGGATAATTGCACAACAAAACCATGTATTTTTGTATTTATTTTAAATTGCTGACATATAAATATAAGTTCTGGAGTACAGATCGATTTTTTTCACTTATTAATACAAAGAGGAATGTTTAAGTTGAGTCCCCCTCTCAATATTTTCTCCTTATGGTATGTTTTTCTCACTTTCTCTTCTGTGTATTTATATCCAGAAGGCTTGCGTGCTAATGTGTGTGTGTGTGTTTGTGTGTGTGTGTGTGTGTGTGTGTGTGTGTGTGTGTGTGTGTAGGCTAGAAGTTGACATTGGTCATCTTCTCAGATTGCTCTGCTCATTAGTTGAGATACTGAAACAGAGTCTCTGGGTCATGGATTATGTAGTCTAGTAGCTAATTCACTCTAGGGAATCTTATCTTAGCCTTCTGAGTGCTGGGATTACAGGCAGTAGCTGCCACACACACCCATGGTTCAGGCAGGAGCTGGGACCTATATCCATGGATCCATCATCCCAGCCCCCAGGAGGCACAGTTTAACATAGCCCAGAGATCCTGTAGCCCAGGTGATGTTGCCCATAACTAGTGCTGAGTCTGTTGCTTAACTCATGTTATATTTCAGAAAATTATTACTGAAGGTACTGTGTGCACGTTGCAACAGCTCATTGAATTGAGCAGTTAATAAAAGGAGTGTCTGAATAATAATTATACTAGAGTTTATATTTCACTAAATATAGTGGCCATGAGACAGTATACTGAGACTAACTATGAAGTTGGGTTCTGGGGACATGTGAGATTGAAAAGAGCAGTGTGGTCCTTAAGACAGATTGTGCAGAATCACAGCAAGAAAGCATGTTGGGAGTGAAAAATCTACAGGGACTTTAATTAAACCTGTCTGTTATGTACAGATGGAAAACAAAAGCCTGTCCCTAGGAAGGATAAACCATCTTCCTAGGGGCACAGCACTCTGGGGATGGAATAGTGAACATATGGACAGGAAAAGAATGGAGATTACTGTATAGAAATGAACATGTGCAGGCCCCAGTAACATAGTGGAGGGAGCCCAGAATCAGAGTGAGGAGAAGTCATTGAGGAAATCATAGCTGCTGAGTAGTAAAAGCTAAGAAGTCTCTCTCTGTGGCTTACTTTTATTTTGGATTTGGAAGATGGTGACTATCTGTGAGTTGTATTATAGGGACCTCTAACTCTAACGAGCTGGGAATCTTGTTTCAGACTCCCTCTCCCTTTCCCTCTTCCATCTCTCTCTCTGTCCCCACAAGCCCCCCTCTTTTTCTCTCACACACACAGACACAAAGGGCTCTGACTCTTAGTAGCAACACAGATTACCTGTAGAACCTGAGCATGCTTCTTAATTTCTCAGTGACTCAGGTTTTTTCTCCTTCTATGAATTGAGGACATTGGTAGTAGCTTGCTTCCCAGTTGCCATGATGGTAAAACCACATATTCAGAAGACTGGCCAATACAAATGGATACCTTGTGCAGATTAGAACCCAGGGCCAGGGGAGAGCAGCCTCTTACTCAGTTCTAAGCAGTTAAGTGAATTTTCCTTTACAGTAGTGTGGTCCAGTCCCTTTGAAGGGAGGCATTAGAACATAGTCTTGTGCTCAAGGGCCTTGTGAAGTTGAAGTCCAGGTCCCAAGTTCTACCCCAGTTGCCCACAAAACGTTCTCTTTCCTGCTGCATCTTCATCATCAAAGAGAACCAAAGAATGGGCCTATGCACTGCTCCAATCTTAGCTTCAGTAGCATGATACAATAAGCAAATGTGGAAGGAATAACTCATGCTGATAAAGATGGCTAACATTTTTAAAGTCATCATTTGCAAGCATAACATGAAATTAATTTTGTTTTAATATGGAGGAGACATGAGTAAATTGTGGCTATTAAGGTTTAAAGGAGCCACAGTAATTCACATTAGTAATCATCGCTGTCCCCATCTTTCTTTTTAACCATTGGGAGGTTGGCTGAATGGCACTGGATGGGGTGAAACAGACCCTGCACCATGAGGAGAATATGTGTATTTCGATACAGGAGCCTTTGCCTCCATATCAGTAGCAAATGCTCTCCACATCCTCTGGTGCATTTTATTTATTTATTTTTTATAGATCCAGACGTAAAACACTGGAAAATAGTTCATTTGTTTTAGAAAAGGGTCAGAACATATCTCTATCTTAGTATTTTTTTTTAAAAAAATTTTCTTTTATGTTTTTGCATATTTTATGACAACCTGCATGTAATCTGTGACATTGCCTTGTTTGTCTCTCAGTATGAGCAATGGTTTTCTTTTTGAGTCATTATTGTGTGATGTGAGTCCTCTTCTGGTTGTAAAAACAAATAAAAGCTGTAACTTTAATCTTTTTAACTCCCATAAAAAATCTTTAGTAAAGGAAATCTGAACCAAAAATGAATAAACAAACAAACAAACAAACAAACAAACAAATGTGTATTAGAAGGAGGGGAGAATTAAGCCTGTGTATACAATCTGTTCACCATCCTGACACTCAGCCTCTGCTTTGCTAGATCTCCTAACAAGCCTGGCCTAACTCGTGTGGGAAGAAGGCTCAGCCAGCTTCCTCAAGGGTGGTTGCTTGCGGTTCTTTTTGCCCTCCTGGATCCTGAGTCAATACAACCCATGTGGGCAAAGGGGTTCAGAAGCCCTGAGCATAGATGTGGCTAATGACCACATTGGGACCAGCTATCAGGAGGCAGATTAACATTTCTTGCGCGATTCAAAGTATATAAATTTTGGAGGACTAAGGGCAGGAACATCAAGGATGGGCAAAGGTCATTGTGTGAGGGCTTAGGGTACCCAAATGTCCCATTAGCATGGGGAAGCATTTCAGGAATCTCAGGTGCAAAATCAACAGGTTCTAATCAGGAGAAAGGAAACTGATGCTGTGATCTAACTAAGGATATGTGACATTCCTCAGATAGACACTTTGGTTGGAGCACAGAATTCCCCGGACAAGGTCAGAAAAGGAGAAGTCCCACTAAAGAAGGGAGTTTCCCATTAAGCCAAGTACAAAGGCTATCCCATCAATGGTGGAATTCAACCTTAGTTAGCAGTTTTCCCACAGGTGTTGTCTGAGGCACCCAGCTGCCATTCTGCAAGGGAGCTCTCCTTTATGCTCCATGCACTATAGATTATCCTGCACTGAACTCAACCAGTGTCGATGATGGCTCTCTGAGGAGGGGTCCACTCTCTCCAATTTTGAAACCCATCATTTGCCTCAAAATTCTACTTGGTTATAAGTGACTGAAAGACAAACTACTATTGTATTGTCTCTCTTTTTTCAGCTAGATCTCCAATACACTGGTGCTAGATTTTCAGAGAAGATGGGATTCTTGTCAACTGAGATATAAAAGTACTAGTCTTCCAGAGTACCCTCAGAGAACATAACTTTGAATATTCAGGACCCAAAGTGATGACAGCACACAAAAAATAGACTGCATTAATAGGACATTAAAATACCAGTTTAACATTGATCTTGTAGCTACAATCTTCTGCTAGCACTTTATTTTTTTTATATGTATGAATGTCTTGCTTGCATATATTTGTGCATCATGCCTGTTCCTGGTGCCCATGTAGGCTAGAAGTGGATGCTGGATCTCCTGGAAGTGGACTTAAATATTGTTGTGAGTTTCTATATGGGACCAGAGCAGCCTGTGCTCTTAACCACTGAGCTATCTTTCCAGCTTCTACATCTACAGTCTTAAGTCATTCCCCTCAATGCTTTAATGCAACATTGAGTTGATATGTGTTATTGACACTAAGAAAAAAAGTAATAAGGGACTTTGCTCAAAGATCCAGAGCTCAGAAGCTGTAATGAATGGTTTTAGTGAGAAAGCTCAGAGGGGAATCAGTGTATCCTGTCCCATCTCTGTGGTCATTGCTCAGAATGATACCTCATAAGGTCTCTAGAAGAGAGTGCAGAGAGGCCTCCAAGATGCACTGGTTTCAGGAGTCTTCCTAGGTCTCATGGTTCATGGTTTACAGTCATCGAAACTGCAGGTCACCCTATGTGGAGGACAAAGCCATGCAGTTCTTTCCACTGAGCATCCCAGAAGCAGGGTTTGTCTTTTCCTCTCTCTCTCTCATGATGGCTACCACTCTAGACGGTGATGTGTCATGTGTTCAAATGGCTTAACATGCCTGGGTCTTCAGATACTATGTGTATATCTCATTTCTTTCAGGATAGTTTGATGGCAACTGGAAATCAGAAGTCTATCAATGGAAAACATGGAAATAATTATTTTCTGTGAAGAAGCTGTGACTGAAGTGATTTCTCTTTCCCAAACCATTATGAATATTGTATTACAGGCAAAAAATAAAAATAAAAATAAAAACAAAAAAAAGAAAAAAGAAAAAAGGGGCAAGTGGCATTTTTCACACCTTAATTTATTGACCTAGTGCCCGCCAGCCTCCATAGCTCCAACATTTGACAGAAATTAAAGAAAAATCTCAAAGCAAAGGGCAGCACAGGACTGGAGCTATTTCAAGTCTGAGCAAGAATGGCAATCATGAAGAGAAAAGTCCCTCCTAGAAAGCCCAATAAATAAAACATCAAAAGAACAAACAGAAGAACTCAATTAAAATATAAAAGTTTTCAACCTCCCCCGAAGGACACAGACATCACTATTTATTATTTATATATTGTTCCAGGTGTAGATGGCTTTCTGTTCTAGGATCTGAGAAACAAAACTGTGTCTAGACAGGCTGATTGAGGGAAACAGTGAAGGCAACAATATTTGACTGTTTCATGAAAAGAAAGATAAATTCAACATTTCTCTTTTTAAAAAGATTTTTATTTTTAATCATTTCTCTGTGTTTGTGTGCATGTGTGTGTTTCTCTCTCTCTCTCTCTCTCTCTCTCTGTGTGTGTGTGTGTGTGTGTGTGTGTGTGTGTGTGTGTGTGTGTGTGTGTGTTTGTAGGCAGGTACCTGCATGTGAATGCAATTTCCAGCAGAGGCCAGAAGAGGACATTGGACTTTCTGGAGCTGTAGTTATAGGCAAGCCTCCTGACATGGTTGCTGGAAACTGAACTGGGTTCTCTGAGAAGGCAGTACACACTCATAACTGAGCCATCTTTCTAGTCTGCTTTCAACACTCTAATAAAAGAGTCTTTTGGGAGAACATTCTCTGACAAATGTTCCAAGGACAAGATGGCTGGGTTCCGATAAGGATTGGATGTACGAGTTACTTTGACAACCAGCCGCATGCAGAATAAAAAGGTTTTCATAAGCTAAGGGTTCTGCCCACCACAGTGACCTCCTAATTTTCAGCTCACTCATTCTCAGCTTTTGTTGTCTGGTGGATTAGGTCAGAAATGATCTTTCAGCTGTGCCCAGAACACCAGTGTAGAATATGTCCAGCAACTGTTTGAGTTCTGAGGACCTGGCTAAGAACCTCTGAGTGGCTGAGTACCTGCCATTTTGCATAAAGCCATGGATCTATCCATAGCAATCCCCCCACCTTGCTGAAAAGAATAAAAGAATAGCTTCAAAGGAGTGCTCCTCTTTCTCCACAACCTCTCCAGCATCTGTTGTCACCTGAGTCTTTTATCCTAGCCATTCTGACTAGTGTGAGCTGGAATCTCAGAGTTGCTTTGATTTACATTTCCCTGATAACTAACAATGTTGAACATTTCTTCAGGTGCTTCTCAGCCATTCAGTATTCCTCAGTTGAGAATTCTTTTTTTAGCTCTGTACCCCATTTTTTAATAGGGTTATTTGATTCTCTGGTGCCTAACTTCTTGAGTTCTTTGTATATATTGGATATTAGCCCTCTATCAGATATAGGATTGGTAAAGATCTGGAAATCAGATTAGCAATTCCTCCAGAAATTGGACATAGTACTACCAGAAGACTCAGCTATACCACTCCTGGGCATATACCCAGAAGATGCTCCAACATGTAATAAGGACACATGCTCCAGTATGTTCACAGCAGCCTTATTTATAATAGCCAGAAACTGGAAACAACCCAGATGTCCCTCAAAAGAGGAATGGATACAGAAAATGTGGTACATCTACACAATGGAGTACTGCTTAGCTATTAAAAACAAGGAATTTATGAAATTCTTGGGGAAATGGATAGATCTGGAGAGTATCATCCTGAGTGAGGTAGCCCAATCACAAAAGAACATACGTGGTATGCACAATATCTTCTGGATATTAGCCCAGAAGATCAGAATACACAAAGTACAATCCACAAACCACAAGAAACTCAAAAAGAAGGCAGACCAAAATGTGGATACTTCATTCCTTCATAAAAGGGGGATCAAAATACCCATGGAAGGAGTTGCAGAGACTAACTATGAAGCAGAGACTGAAGGAAGGACAATCCAGAGACTGCTCCTCCTGGGAATCCTTCTCATATTCAATCACCAAAGCCAGACACTATTGTGGATGCCAGCAAGTGCTGGCTGACAGGAGCCTGATATAGCTGGCTCCTGAGAGGCTTTGAGAGTACCTGAGTAATACAGAAGTAGAGGCTCACAGCCATCCATTGGACCAAGTACAGGGTCCCCAATGAAGGAGCTAGAGAAAGGACCCAAGGAGCTGAAGTGCTTGTAGCCCCTTAGGACAACAACAATATGATCTAACTAGTACATTCAGACCTCCCAGGGTCTAAACCACCAACTGAAGAGTACATATGGTGAGACTAATGGCTCTAACAGCATATGTATAGCAGAAGATGCCCAAGTCAATCATCAATGGGAAGAGAGGCCCTTGGCCCTGTGAAGGTTCTGTGCCCCAGTGTAGGGGAATGCAAGGGCCAGTAAGCAGGAGAGGATGGGGTGGTGAGCAGGAGGAAGGGGGAGGGAACAGGGGTTTGTTTTTGTTTTTGTTTTTCTTTTCTTTACTTTACTTTTCTTTTTTTTTTTTTTTTTTTTTTTTTTTTTGGAGGGGAACCTGGGAAAGGAGATATTCAATAACATGTAAATAAAGAAAACATCTAATAAAAAAAAGGAAAAAAAGAATAGCTTTGATTTTAAAATACCACGAATGGATTTTGTTACCTTCCTCATCAAGAGACACATACATCACATGTCTCATGAATAACTACTCTATTGCTATTCTTTACTTCTATTTGTGCATGTGCACACAGAGGCCAGAAGACAATGTCAGCTCTCATTCATAAATCACAGCTCATATTGTTTTTTCAAACTGTTCTCTGTTCTGAAGTTTGCCAAGTAGGCTAGCTGGCTGACCACTGACCTCCAGGGATTCATATATGTTTGTCTTTCCATCACTAGTATTTCTGATGTTATATGGCACCTAGGTGATTACATGGTTCTTGGAGTTGAACTTAGATCTCCTTGCCTATAAGGCAAGCACTCTGCCCAGTGAGCTGTCCTCAAGTACCATTATTCCAATTACATCATTAGGTTAAAATGACAGCATTTAGCCATACACCACCCCAAACTGCTATAGTCTGCTTTCCAAATCCTTGTGTATTGATAGCAGCAAAACAGTCAGCCCTAAGAAAAATATGTGTCCTCTGAAGAGAAATAAGTTGGTTCTTATGAGAGTGGGATATCATGGGATATATATGTGTATAGATATACACATATATATGAATATATAATGTATGTATATGTACATATGCATATATATACTTATATATATACATTACATGTATATATATGTGTATATATATATACATACATATATATATATATATATATATATATATATATATATATATATATATACTGTCTTCCCAGTTAACACAAAAAAGATGAAAAGAGGAAATGGCTGAGGAGATGGCTCAATAGGCAAAGAACTTCCAGAACAAACATTAGGACCAGAGGTCAGATCCCAGGACCCATGTAAGAGTCTGTGAATGCTGGTTGTGGGGATCCTATGTATATAATTATAATACCAGAGAAGCAGAGAAAGGAAGGCCCATGGTGCTTGCTGGCCAGCAAATCTAGGCAACTGATATGTTCCATGTTCAATTAGAGAAAATCTCTCAAAGGTGACATGGAGAGCAATTGAAGAAGACATTGACATGGACCTCTGGTTGCCACACATGTGCACAATCTCATTCAAACATGACTACACACACAAACACAAATTCTACCCAGATACTAATGAACACATACACACATACATACCCTGCCATACATATACATCAAAATGATATAAGTAATATATTCGAGCATAGGTTACAAAATATACTTGGGTCATTTACAAATCTTTAATTGAACAAAAACTGAAACCAGCCTAAGGACAACAAAATATTTCCTAAGTTGACTACCTTCAACCAGGAACTGGGTTTCAGCCAGCATTGTAATGCTTTCTGACATTGTTATGTAACATGTTACAGTTGTCCATTCTAGCGACAGATAAAAAGGCCTAATCAAATCACAACAAACAGCAGATGTGTCCCCATGTACCTCATTCTTTTAGTACTTCAATATTTGAGAAATGATAAGAATCCACAGCTGTTGTGACTCCTGTAAGATGGACTTTAAATATCACAAGTGTTCACATATCTTCATTAAAGTGAATGCAATGTTATATTATTTCATCATACAGTTTCTCCAACATTTTTTAAAAGAAAGAGTCCAATGTAGCCCAGGCTAGACCTCTCCATATACCTGCAGGTGATCTTGAACCTTAGGCTTGTCCCATCATATTTGGTTCTGCTCAGATAGTGATCAAATACTTTTGCTAATCAATCACTCTGCTAGCTGATCCCTTCCTCTCTTCCATCCTCCATCATGCTGACTTTAAAATATCTCACAAAGAACAGTTAACTTTCCTGATTCCTGGGGGATCACAGATCTGACCTGAGATGAAGTTGTGACCCGTCCTGTAGTTTACAGGTGGTTTTATGTTCTGCAAATCCCAGGATGCTGCCTGGCTGTGATGTCAGGAGAAAAGTCAACAAATCTCCTCATGATTTATCCTCTTTGCACAACATGGAGCTCTGAAGAAAGAAGTACATCAGCTCCTGGGTGTGGGATCAGGGAAAATCCTGGGAGCGGTTGAAACAAGTGCACAGGCAGAGGAAGGAAATGGTATGAATTCACATCTGCCTTCTGGGTGTGGCCTGGCTGCTGTACATATGAACTCACAGTGTCTGTGGTTACCTGTACCCTACCTATGCAAGATCAAGCCAGGCCAAAATGCCAGCATGGAAAGCAAGTGCTACTGAGGCTCAACCCTGGATCAGAGGCTGCTGGCAGCTACAGAGGCACAGTACCTTTTCCTTGAGTTTGGACATTGGTAGGTCGCATGTGCTTTAGTGAAGGACCTTACACCCGTGTGTACATGGGCAGCATCAATTGCATGTATTGAATTATTTTTTCATTAAACACATGTGTTAAAGTATAAAATAGGTAATCAGTATACAAGATCCAATAGTATTTTCTATATACAAATGAAAAATATACCAGGAAAGAAACCTGGCAAACAATACTATTGACAATAGCCACAATAAAAATACCCTAGAATAAATACAACCAAGAAAATGAAAGACTTGTACAAGGAAATTGGAAAAAGAAATTGAAGAAAATAGATGGAAAGGCCTGACATGGTTGGTAGGATTAATATTGTGAAAATTGTTATTCTACCAAAAAAAGAAAAAACACTTATCTACAGATACATGTAATCCTCATTAAAATCCTTTCACAATTCTTTAAAGAAATTGAAAATATAAAATTTTTCCTATTTTTTCACAATAAAATATAATGAGATAAAATAAAGATTAATACAGTGGAATTAGACAAAACAAACAAACAGTGGAAAAATGCCCAAGAGAAGGCACAAAAAAATAGAGGCCCACTTGTTTGCACACTCAAGTATCCTATAATACACTAAACTAGAAGCTTAATGATATATACAGAGGATCTGGAACAAATCCACGACAGCCCTGTGCACGCTACCACAGACACTTGTTCAACGATGCCCACTGCTGCTGTATTCATAATAGCCAGAGACTTGAAACAGATTCAGATGTTCTTCAACAGGGCATCTTGTTGTTGTACTGAGTTTTTGGTATTGTTTTGGTTTGTTTTTTGGGGTTTTGTTTTTTGGTTGTTGGTTTTATTTTTCATTTTTGAGAAAGAACTTAATCATGGGTGAGTAGGGAAAAGAAGAGAATTTGTACAAACTTTAGGGAGGGGAAGAGTAGGATTAAAATATATTTAAACTTATAAATTATTTTAAAGAATTCAAAAGTAAAACGAAAATTTTAAAAGTGGCACATTTATACAATGGAGAATTACTCGGCCATTACAAATGGAATTATTAATTTCTCAGGTAAATAGATGAAATTTGGAGAAAAACAAAATCCTGAGTGAAGTAACCCAGACTTAGAAAGATAAATATGGTATTATTCAGTTATATGTGGATATTGACTATTAAATCAATGATAACCAGTTACAATCTGTAGAACCACACAGGTTAGGTTAAGAGTAAGGGACTAAGGGGAAACAGAGTGATCTTATCAGGAAGGGACAGCAGATTAGACAGTTCTGTATGGATGAGGAAGACACTGAAATAGGTGGATCAAGTGTGGATAGGGAAAAGGGAGGGAGCCGAGGAGGGCATCATGGGGAAAACCAGCTAAAATTAAAGGCTATTTCACAGAGTTATTTTCTAAAAAAATAAAATTTGGAGGTACCTGTGTTAGGAAGCCCAGGTAGAATTGGAGGTAAGAAATTGGTATGATCAAGATAGTAGGACACATTTCAAAGAATATAAAGAAAAATACATTTCAAAATTTCAGATAATAACAAAAAATATCATTCTAAACATCTACCTGAATGTCAGTCAACTTTATATAACAATATTTTAAGCCAATCAGAGGCAGTCTAATGGATTATGATAAGGAAAAGTGAAATCATGACATTTGGAGAAGGGTGAATACACCGAATACCATCGTATTAAGTATAACAAGACTCAGAGAGACACTCATAGTGTTTTTTTCTCATAGGCAGAATATGCATTTATATACTTAGTAACTAGGACATGGAGGTGGAAGGAGTGCAAATAGTCAAAAGAGAGGTGGTAGAGAGAACAGGAGAGAAAAATGGGGTAAAAGAAAGACAGTTGTTATTTTGCACAGGAAAAATCTAGTCATACCTAGACAAACATTAAGAAGACCTAAACAAGGAGTGTTCTATATTAAAATGTAATGAAATAAGAGCAGAGAGGGACTGTTTGGGAAGGAAGACAATGGTGGGGCTGGATATGAGCTAACAATATGAGAAATAACAATGAATTCTTCATAAGAAAGACATTGTTCTACATGATAAAATACTAATTTAAAAAGAAAAATTAATTTTTACTTATTTATCTCTAACATTTGGGAAGGTCATTAATCTTATATACACCTCTTGGAATACACTTAGGATTTTCTACACATATATTCATGCTACCCATGAATAAAGATCATTTAACCTTTTGCTTAAAAATAAAATGAATAATTCAAATTACAGAGTTTTATTGTAGTCATGTAAGTGAAATGATTCTGATATTTCTTATGTAATTTTTTTTTAGTTTAACAAATAATTAAAGGGATCAGCATTCAGAAGACAGAAGCAGGAAGATGCTGCAGGCTCCTAACTCAGTGTCAGCCCAGTGATGGCTATACAGTAAGACCCATATCAGACAAAGGAGGAAGACACTAGGTTTCCTTGGGGTAGAACTGGGGGTTAAGTCTATCTTAAATAGTATTTTAAGCATAGCTAAATGGAAGTTTAAAAACAAGATGTGAAGAAAGCATATCATTGACTTGCAGATCTATCATCTGTCTATTTGTAATCTATAATGTGTCTATCATCCATCATTTATCTATCCATCTATTCATCCACCAGTCCACCTTCCCACCTACTGTCTATTTATCTATAGCTCATCTATCTCTATCATCTACTTATCTAATCTATCCATTATCTACCTCTCCTCCTACCTACTGCTCATCTGTCATCTATATATTCATCAAATCATCTGCCTGTTTATCAACGCCCTGTTAATCATATATATATATCTATCTGCCCACACTGCTACATTATCTTCAAGTATCTTGCAAAGTTGTTCAGAGCATAGTGAGCCTCTAAAGCTGAGTTGTCAGCAATATTCCACAATTTCCTAATACTGGAATGTTAGTTATAGCAGAGGCTTCTAGTTCTTTGATCACCATTCATGGTTTTGGTTGAGAAGCCATTCCTGGCACACCAAACTAGGGTGTTTTACTTCCCTCCTCCACAACTTCATATTCTACTTGGGCAGGATTTCCCTGGTCTTGTTCAAAAATATTTTTCATTATCAAATGCTTCTCAGTGATTAAAATCCTTGTTTAGGTAAATATTTACTAAATGATTAGTAAATCATCCACCGGAAGGGCTGCTCATTAAAAACAAATAAATTATTCTTAGGTAAACAAAAACAAATCCTCAAAGTCTTTATCATATGAAGTGTTAAGTAGATATACATTAAAGACGTGAACCCACAAATTAACATTATGCTATAAAATAGTTAAAGAATTTTTGTGAAATAAAAACTCGTAGAATATGGCTAATAGTTACAAAGTAATCTTAGAGAAGTTGTCACAGGCAGAATTGACTATGTAGTGGAACTCTGGAAGACAGAAAATAGCTCACAAGGGAAATGCAAATACTATCCCATTTATTTAATGTGAAGGATACTAACTTCTGCATAGTGTTGGTAGCATACAAGGCCCTCTTTTTTAAGGTATTTTATTATGGAAAAGGTAGATGAATGCAGCAAAGGCTGGGGATTTTTCCAGATCACATTTGCGTAGTTGGAGATTAAACCTTGATAAAAAGATATAGAGTTAATAAGAAAATAAGTTCTGTAAAGAATAATTACTCCTTCTCCGGACATCCAATACTGTTGAAAACTATTAGCATCATTACAGCACTTTGTAATATGTCAAGGTGACCTTGAGTGTTATACTGGCCTCCTATGTCACAGTGACCTTGAGTGTTATACTGGCCTCCTATGTCACAGTGACCTTGCATGTTCCTGGATTACTGTGGTTTGCTTTGATAGTTTTTACAAACTTCATTTTTTAACCTATTAATACCCATATCATATAATTTTTTGTCCCTAGTACTCATGTTGACAATGATTTGCTTGAAACACTATGGTTCTATAATGATTACATTTTAATACAAGGGAATAAAATAGTTAATGCCTAATTACATCAGGAATGTCATTAATAGAGATATGATTGATATATAATTCCCTGAACATTGGTGGAAAAGCTAACATCAATTTGAAACAGTCACCACTGATCAGAGAAAATCCTCTTAAAATTTAAAAATACATCCATGAGCCTGAAAACACTGGACTGAAACAAGTTCATACTTTATTTGGGTCCCAATTAAAACTACGTTAGGGGCAGGCAGGGATAGCCACCTGATTCCTAATTCTAGAGTTTGATATTGTAAGATCTGAAGGATTAGGTGGAATTTTATCATCCATTCTGTTACACAGTGTGAAGTTACATTGGCCTGGAGCGAGGATGAAGAATCAGCCTATGAACGTGGTTATTACCTGTCTCTGCAAGGGCCTTTTTATTCATTCAAATTTGCAAACTCAAATGTGAGCTCATCTCAGACTCATGAGATGCTTTGTAATGAATTGCTAACCTGGAGGGGTGAATGCTCAAAACACTGCAGAGGCTATGTGCGCCCAAAACGCAATAAACCAACACATTTTGTATGTGCCTTGCCTAAGCAGGATTTTGAAAATTCACCCTGGAGGTTGGACTGTTCTGTTTATAAGAATCTTAGATTGCCAATGAGACCTGGGGATATGAGAGCTGCGACAAGCTGGCCTAACAGAAGCTAAATTCTATTTCAGTGCTGCATTGAGTAGAGGGTCCTTAGAGGAGTTGCTTTCTGCATTTTTTCTCCACCATGTTACAAATATCAAATACTCTAGCATCAATGTTTGGTAACTCAAGAGCAAAGAAATGTCTTATAAAAAGCCCTCTTTTCTAGGCTTACTAATGCAGGTGATATATTCATTATACTGAAAGAAGAAAACACAACACTGTAGTGGTCACTCAAAGATGAGTGAAAGTCATTATCAGATCCTACCTAAGCCTCAGAACTCTGAAATAAATGTCAGTATAGATGGCACACTGACAGAGCAGTACTTTGGTAGGGTTTGTGATGGAGTTGTAAAGTCTGTAATAGGTCTGCCTCGTTGAGGTGTCTTTAATGGCGGGAGTTTATGGATCAGGAGAAATTTTAATATCAGTATGATTCAGAACCAAGCCTTTTCTCTTGTCACTCCTTGGGAGCAATGGCTACTGAATGATCATTTCAGGGTCAAAGTGTGTATCAAAAGGCCCACTTACTGCCCAGGCTGCAGACTGGTGGGATACTGTCAGCGGAAACAGCATGCTTTATATTGGTGTATCAATACAAGTTAAACCAGCCTGTATATGGTAATAAAAACCAAGACAACTTTCAAATAAGCAAGGAGGGCTCTAACTCACAAGATGTTCACCATCTTTATGACCAACAAAATATATTTCATTAAAACTCATATGTATTTTTCTTTTATTTATTTTAGAAAATTCCTCCTTGTTCCCCTAGGGTTATTCATGAATTGATGTCTCCTCTCAATGGACTTAAGATGGTCTCTTTATATTTGGGGACAGCAGAGACACTAATTTGTTTTTCTGAGAGGAATCAGGTGAAGCATCTCATCGATGCTTGATTTTTGTTTACTTTGCATCCATTAAAACTGTACAGCCCTTACATTTTTAGACTGTGAAGTCAATGGAGTTTACTGATTTGGCCAAATAATGGAGCAGAAGTTAGCTCAAACAATGACAGTCTCAGGCAACTTTTAAAATATTTCTAAATATTATAATAGAAAGTTTGTGTGCTGTCTAAATCGCACATTAAAAGAAAGATGACATTTTCTTAAAGATCAACCTGTGATAATGGCTTTTAATAAACATTGCTTGGGTACAGCAGTGTATCTATCAAATTTACTACAGCCAGCACAGGGACCTCTCTGTGGGCCACAGACTTACAGGAGTTTGCCCATTACATAAAACTTTCCATCTGCACTGGGCATTGAGCTCACATCAATGCTGTGACTCGTGAGTTTGGTATATAACAGTAAACTAACTTGGAGTGTTTCTTGTTCTTCATGTTGTCTGTTGTGAGGGCTCATCATTACAGATACTCTCAAAAATTCTCAGTATATGCCCTTTTTTTCTTTATTATGTAAAGAACTTTTCCTTTATCTGTTTCAGGAAGGCATTTTGTGCTTGCCTTTGGAAGCCCCTAGTCACTAGCATGTCCACTGTGGTGCTTTGAGGTCATTGTTGACTAAAGGCGGGTTACCTAAAGACATGGATTGTGGTGCCATGACAGAGGCCTGTGAACCGAGGATGACGAGTGCGGACAGACCATTCCTTTCAAAGGATGAACACTGTAAGCTTGGCTAAGAAGGAGGAAACAAGACTTTCTTACAAGAGACTCGGTTCCCATATAAAAAACACAAACTCTGTTTTTCTGAAATCACAAAAAGCAAACCTGAATACTGCTCCCCATTTTTAAAACCATGAGTTTCTGACATATGTTCCTACCAACTGTTGTGAGAACTACAGTGGCTTTGCTGGGCTGTGGCCACTGGCTCTGTGTGAATACTCTGTGGAGAGCCAGTTACTGAGACCTTGAGGTTAGAGCTGAGTGATGAGCCGCTCTTGCAGTTCTATTGAAAGATTCTAAACATTCCCTTCTTTTCTTGCAACAGTGATACCCAGGACAGCTGCTTCTCTAGCACCGTGAAGCTCAGAGACAGTCATGAACAGAGGTTCTTTGTACATCCTGGTCACAGCACCTCCCATGTAAGAAGCCAGGATGGACTGAGCCACTGAAGAACATATATGCTTCAATAGTACTGAGTAGGAACCCAGCTTGGCAGACCATGCTAAACCTCAGAGCAAAGCTTTTCTCATAGGACTGAGAGCAAGCAGCATGCGGGGATGACAGTCAGTGTGAGAGGTGGCCCATGGTGCCACATGCTCTCTTCTGTGTTTCTCCTTCTATACTATTTTGTCTTTCTCTTATATCTTATGACAGTTAATGGAAACTGAAGAATCCATGGACTTCAATGATGTTTGATGTTCAAAACAAAAATGACCTTCCCTCACAGGTCAGATGTACTATTCCTTGCTGTTTCTCCATCCCTATAAATTACAGCTAAGCAACTGAAGTAAAGTGAATTTCTAAATAAGTGAAAAATTCAGAAAGAGTATGAGATGCCAAATGATTTGATTTTTGCAAATGGAACAGTTCATTCATCCACTTCCGCAGAAGAACAGCTGTGTCCACAAAGTGATTTGAGATCGTAGTTTAAAAAAATATTTAAATAATTGAACAAATATACAAAGGTCATAAAACCCATGGCTGAACTGTATACCTGCATTTTGCCTTTTACTGCAAAGGTCTCAAGTATCTACTGATAAGGAAACAGCCCCCAAATATTTTTTTTAATAAATTATTTTTATTGAAATGATTGGGATGCAAATGCTTTGTTAAATTTTTATATGTATTAGCAGTTGAGTAACTGTAGGACCTCTAACAAGTTAACTAAAGTATATAAAGTGGTTTCCTTTTTGTACTATAAGGAAATGACTGACATCTAGCTATTAATAAATGTAGTTAAATAAAATAAAGACAATAGATATAAAACTGTGTGTTCTACACAATCTGCACACACTTGTGCTGCTGTCACATGTAAGCTTCTGTTTTCCCAGCAACCTTTTCACACACCTTCCTCTTTCCAAATCAGCACAAGTGCTGGAGAAGAATGCAATGGGCGAGGCCGACAGTGAGTCAGTCTGCAGTGGGTGTTGCTGTAGCAGTGGCATTCATCAGCCTCACTGTGGTGGAGAAAGCACATTTTGCTGTGGTTGAATTGTTCACATCAAAACAAAATCTCATCTGTATTACAGAAACTCGGCTGTGTTGGGCTTTGAACATAATCCAAGACACTGAAGATGGGAACAGAATTGGGCATTTGGAGGAACCAGAATGAGAAAGGCGTTCTTCATTTTTTGTGCTTATTTGCCTCAAAGGGTGCTCTGATTTTGCTAATTGCGCAAAGAGCGCTTCGATTTGCTATTTTCTGCAAACAGTATTCTAATCCAGTTTAGCTTCTGGGTTGCAGCTGTGTTCAAGTGGCCTAATAGGTTTGCTGCATGCCGCACTACATTGCAATTAATTCACTGGGTTCCTCATGTGAAATGATTTACACCTATTTAGAACTAAATTGGAAGCCATTCCACCATTGCATCTGAAGTCATTAACACAGCTTTTAAACGACATTAATATGCACTTAATCCTTTTCAGATAAGGATCTCAAAGCACTCTGAGTTCATTATCATTAATGTGGGAGAGAGAATTGAAAGCTGTATTCAGAAGTGACTTTGAAAGATAGGAATAAATAAAAATTTATTTAAAACATGACTGTTATGGTTAATTTTGTTTTTCACAACCCCCAATTTCTTACATTTTTGAAACTTGACTGTCTAGCTTTGTGGGTCTTCTTTTTCAACCAACCTTTATTGCCGCTGTATATTTAGGGGGCCAAATTACATAAGTTTTGAACCCTATATCTTCCTCAATACCACTTCCTGACTTAGCCTAATATAATACTATAACTAGCACCACTGTATCAAATAACAATAGTGACTGAACCAGTGACCCAACTATTTCCTATGTGTGTCCCTGGGACAGACATGCTGTCATAATTGAGAATCATATGGCAGACACAGCTCTGCACATGTCTCTGCCTGAGTTTCTAGATGAGGGTAATTATGATTGGAAATATTACTAAATGACATATTGAAATATTTGAATATGGACTCCAGGGCTGCTTGCATTTTGGAATGTAGGCTGGGATACCAGGATGCTTACAGCAAGTAGGCCTTTGTAGGAGGATTCTTACAGGAGACCAAAAGACATCTGAATTATATAAATTATGGCACAGACAGAAATGATGTAAATGTTGAGCAATGAACACTCTCAGGCAGAGTATGAGGGGTGGGTAAGTGTAAGAGGCAGTAAGTATCAGAGCATTAAAGAGCTTGGCAAAGGAATTGCATCAGAAACAAGCAGCCTGGGAGTAAGCAAGCGGGGAACAACCTTAAATATCCCAGAACAAGCAGAGACTACAGGATCTAAGGGAGAGAGATTGGTCCACTAGGGCTGAATCACATGGGACTGACACATAGCACATTTTCATCCCATGTTCTAGAATATTTCAAATTTGACACTAGAATACCAGGACAGATGTTGACTGGGGGCCATCTTGAGCTCAAAGATGGCTGTCCTCTCCCTCTGCATCACATGGCTGTCCCTTTGTGCTGATGCCTATGGTCGTGTCCTCTTACAAGCTCCCTATCATACAGATTAGAACCCACTTTTACAAGCTCCAGTCATATCAGGACACATCAGGGAGTTATGACTGTCATGTAAGTTCAATGGGGGAGCACAATGTACAATGACCAGCAAAATCAAATGGACAAAAGAAGGATATTTTGGCTTTAGTTTTATTAACTTACTATAAAGTTCACATTAATCTTGTTAGAACGAGAGTATCACTAGGGGTTCTTGATGGTTCCTATCCTAAGATGGTGCTCATTCTGTCCATCTGTCAGGACCAACTCCTTAGTCCTTGATGGACATGATCTTGTATGTTTCATATCATAACTTAAGAACAGCAGTAAAATATACTTCTGCCTGTATGGCCTAAGGTTCATTCAAAGATGGCAGTGTAGGACTGAAGTGACTCCAAGGTCATCCTCTCCTCATGGAGAGATTTAGGTGCAGGGAATGCCTCCTCCTGCCATTGAGTTTTGTTTGTTGTGGTGGAGGAGGAAGTGGGATAGAGCTATGAAAACAATCAGTCCAAATCAAGTCAAAGGTCAATGGGTTCCTTCATCATAACACGTCTCACTTTTAGAGAAACAGGAGGACAAAGTTTGCTTCCCTCAAAAAATATTTTACCAATATTACCCATCTCTCAATAAAATCTCTCCTTGTCTTTCCAGCTGTAATTCTTACACTTAGACCCAAGTGAGACTCTCCTGAAGGACTATTTAACCTGATGCCTGACCCTCACCTACAGACTTTCTGACTCTCAATCTAGAGTGGGCCATGGGCTTCTGGGCTGTCAACACCATTCAGGTGCCTTATTGAATAAAACTTCTTTTTAACTTAAAAATAATTTATTTGCAATAGAAGTATAATAGTTTTAAAACTTTTCTGATGGTCTATTTTTGAAACATTAATCTGATAATAAAACTCAAGTGAGGAATTATTTTCAATGCTGGCTTCAGAATTGAAGCTTTCAAGTGACTTCTATAGAAATCTTACCAGAACAGATAATGATGTAAATATATTTCCTTTTCAATATTGTCAGAAGTATATCCTTCTCATTTCAACTAAACTTCAACATGAAGAGATACTTAAGGGCTTATGCTTGAAAATATCCACACGTGAAGGAGGAAATCTTGATTATATGCTTCAAATTGATATAATAATTTTTATGAACAAAGCTGTGTATATTTTTAAACATTTTATTAATACATTTCCTTCAAAATAGACCATTCACATTTCAAACACATATCCAGAGTTTTAAACTGATATTTGTTGCCATCCCCTTATGACTGATAAAATGCCATTTTTAATATGTTTAAATACTTATTTTTAACAAGCCACCATCAGTGGGTACAAAGACATTTTGTTCACTCTTTTGTTTATTTCTTCATGTTCAATCCTAAGACATCCCTTGCTTCTCTTTTGTAAATGTTTTGATAAGTTCTTTGAACTCTGAGCACTTTGATACAGAAAGAGCCTTATACTTGCAATGGGCATTTGCAAAGTACTCTTTCACCCCCTGGTAAAATATTATTTTTCTGGTTCATATGATGATAACCTACTCCCTTAAATCCAGCTTGCATTCATAAATATTCTTCTTCATGCTCATAAATACAACATTTCAAAGGAAGCTAAGAGCTGTGAACATAGGCTGCCTGCTTACGGCTGCTAGAGCTCTCTTTAAGACTCCTTGCCACAGTGAGGGATACACAGGTGGAGGAGATTAATATTTATTTAATTATTGACTTGTATTTTTAGATTCAATTTATGACCTGGAATTAAGCTTCCTGGAATTTTGTGAGAATGATAGGCAATTTATTTAGTCAGCGTAATAATAATGTCAAGCATGAAAGCCAAGATGAGTTGCTGCCAGGCTCTTATGTAGGAGAAATTCATTTCTCAGACTTGCATCTGCCTTGAGTCTCACTCATAGTTTTTACCTAAAAAAGGTTTTTCAAAAGAGCTCTGGTTAGTCAGAATCCATCCCTCTAAAGTGAGGCATAATTCAAGCCTGGAAATCCTTTCTCTAGAAAATTTAAGGTAATAGGATCTTGAAATACGCAGATGTTCTTTGAGAAGCTTTTGTCGGGGACAATAAGGGTCTGATTTAGAAAGGAGACACGAAGAAAAGAAAAAAGAAAGTATTGGCTCAGGGGAGAGTGTCTACCCTGCAGCAAATTCAGCTTTTGATAAAAATACTATTGATAATTTCTTTTTTTCTGTGCCAGTGACATCAACAACTCTTTCACACTTACACACAAAGTCCCTAAAGAGTCTTAACTCTCACCATAAAATAAATCGTGTCTGCTAATTTTCAAGTAATTAGCCCTTCCAACCAATTCTACATCTATATTTTCCAACTAATCTCCTACTGTGCTCACCTATTTTTAAATTTACAGGATGCTATAGGGTAATGTCATGAGAAGACCACTTCAAACACAGATCTGGCATGATGGCTTCCTCCACTGTTCCCGTCTGGTTAGTTACTGCTGCATTTGTAGGTATTCTCTTGAACATGATGTCATGTGACTTTTCTCATTTGGAAAGATGATGCAGACCACAAAACATGTCATCAATTGGATTATTTTAGACCTAATATATTCCCCTAAGTATCTCTCTTCTAGACTGCTTTTCACTTGTAATTTTTTAAAGAACACACATTTAATCATGTTCCTTTGCTTACAGTCCTGCTAGTTCTGTTTACAACATGAAGCAATAGGCTCTTAGCCTGGCTGATAAGTTGGTGGACCACTGTAATCTATATATATTTTAGAGAAATGCATTTCAGCTGTAGATGCTTCCAAAGGTAGATGGTGTGTACAGAAACTTCATGTGTACTCAACAGATGTGCTCACATGAACATGCTCCTTTAGAAACCTGTGGCTTCCTGTATAGCCCATCAGCAGTATCCCTCTGCATTAGACTCTCCGACCTACTGTCCATCATGGACATGAAGATACTGTTCTACTGAAGGAAGTAGGTGCAAGCCTGGTTTTACTTACAGGGGTAATTTAAGTCTACTGATCCTATTTATGTATTTTGTATCAAATAGTAATCCTACTTAATGGTGCAGCTGCTGATAAAACCTTCCTTACTCCTACACAGCATATCAAGTTGCTGATATCTAAAGCAAGGGAAAAGATAATCTTTGGCTGATGGTTCCATCCTGGTCAGGCCTTCATAGCATCTTCAGGAAAGATTTCTCCCCACAGGACTTTTATTATTAATGGGAACTGCCCACGTGCTTTGAGGGAAGAATGGACTTCCTCAATTAGAAGACCTTTCAAGAGAGTTAGCAGAGAATTTATTCTTTCATTTAAGAAAGAGAATGCTTCCCATGAGAACCTTGAATCTTTCATGGCTGACATTCTTGCAAATACAACGTGTAAAACTTTTAGTTCCTTAAATATTAAACAGATACTGTGAAATTTAGAAAGGCTTAAAGAGAACCTGGCTTTAGCATCCCTGGGTTCCTACCACCTAATTCTCTTGTTAACAGGAATGAGCTTCATAAAATGAAAAACAAAAACAAACAAACACAAACTTCATCTTCAGGGAAAACCGCTGAAGGATTCAGATCAGGGAAGTCAGTTAGTGGAGAATGTAGGAGGGCATCTTTTGCTTGGATTTACTAGCTATGAGTTTGTGTTCAATTTTCTTTGATTTTAGAAGTTCTGAGAATCCATTTGGGAGGCAAGTTACCTGCTATGTAGGCTGAAAAATTAGAGAAAATGTATGCAAAATACCCCAGCACATATGTAGGTATTTATGTGAACACTTGGTAATCATGTACTTGTTGGCACAATGTTTGCTTATATTTAATGCAGCATACATAAACAGAATTCTGCAATTTGTACTTTGTTACTGTGCAGCCTCCAGGCACTAGTCATTTGGGCCTCAGTTCCCCCCCCCCTATCTATAGAGTATTATATGAAGAATCAAAAATCATAGATGCACATCTGGAAACCTCCACTGCTGTTGAACTTACTAATCATGGAGATATGTTTTCTCCCTTATCTTCTATACCAACACAACACTCCCATATTGATTCTGCAGTGTTTGTTGTTATAGACAACACAATAATTTTGACACCACCCCACACACTGAAATGATCCATAATCTGTACCATTGATTAATATTCTAACATTGTTTAATAAGCTTCATGTATACAAACTGACTTTTCTTTGCTAATAGAATAAAAGGAAAACATTTGTGCTTGACAGGAAACTGTGTTATAGGGGCATGGCTCACATTGAAGTCTCCAACAAAAGTATTGTCTGAGGAGCACAGGAATAACGACAGGTCAAAGCACAACACCAAATTTATTCTATGAAGCAACTTCAAGGACATTTTTACTCGGAGCTCATATCAGCTAGGTTTAGGGAATACAAACAGGAAAAGGCTGGAATGGCAGGTGGGAGTGAAGGTACAAGCAAGATCCATGTTCTGAAAATCCTTGGCAAAGGACTTCACCAAATTAAAATGATTTTCCCTCCCCTCTCATGTCTACAACTCTTGTGTGTCCTCACCCACAACACACTTCTGTCTTTTTGCTTTTCTGGGATCAATGAAATCAAGTTTCTCAGTTTGTCTATGGGATCCCTAAAGTTCACAGGAAGTGATTGAGCTCACCCTTTCCTGCTGTGTACCTTTTCTAACATTGTCTAAATAAAGGGGCTGTCCCCTCTTCCCCTGGGTCATCTGTAGATTATACTTTGATTTTCTTCTTTACTCTTGTCTTTGTTCAACATTGATATTTACAAGGATAGGGAAGTAGGAAAACTGGATTGGCCATTGTTTCTAAAGTTACTATGACGACAGCATACTGTATGCGTCTATGTCCACTCTCATAGTATGAGCAGAGCATAGCGGACCACTAAACATGTAGTCACTCAAACATAGCTCATTTGGTTAAATTTCTTTTTTTATTAGACATTTTATTTATTTACATTTCAAATGATATCTCTTTTCCCAGTTTTCCCTCCGAAAACAAAAACAAAAACAAAAACAAAAAAATACCCTGTTCCTTCCTCCCTCTCTCTGCTCACCAACCTACCCTCTCTTGCTTTCTGACCCTGGCATTCCCCTGCACTGGGGCATAGAATCTTCACAAGACCAAGGGCCTCTCCTCTAGTTGATGACTGACTAGGCCATCCTCTGCTATTCATATGCTGCTAGAGCCATGTGTACTCTTTGGTTGGTGGTTTAGTCCATGGGAGCTCTGAGGGTACTAGTTAGTTCATATTGTTGTTCATCCTAAGGGGCTACAAGCCCTTCAGCTCCTTGGGTCCTGTCGTTAGCTCCTTCATTAGGGACCCTGTGCTCAATCCAATGGATGGCTGTGAGCCTCTACTTCACTTCTGTATTAGTAGGGCACTGGCAGAGCCTCTCAGGAGACAGCTATATCAGGCTCCTGTCAGCCAGCACTTGCAGGCATCCACAATAGTGTCTGGTTTTGATGATTGAATATGGGAAGGATTCCCAGGTAGAGCAGTGTCTGGATTGTCCTTCCTTCAGTCTCTACTCCATAGTTTGTCCCTGAAACTCCTTCCATGGTTATTTTGCTCCCCATTCTAAGAAGGATCAAAGTATCCATACTTTGGTCTTCCTTCTTCTTGAGTTTTTTTTGTGGTTTGTGGATTGTATTTTGGGTATTCCGAGTTTCTGGGCTAATATCCATTTATCAGAGAGTGCATATCATGTGTGTTCTTTTGTGATTGGGTTACGTCACTCAGAATGTTATTCTCCAGATCCATCCATTTCCCTAAGAATTTCATAAATTCATTGTTTTTAATAGCTGAGTAGTACGTATAGATGTACCACGTTTTCTGTATCCATTCCTCTGTTGAGGGACATCTTGCAAGCTGGTACAACCACTCTGGAAATCAATTTGGTGGTTCCTCAGGAAATTGGGCATAGTACTACCAGAGGACCCAGCTATACCACTTCTGGGCAAATACCCAGAAGATGCTCCAACATGTAATCAGGATACATGCTCCACCATGTACATGGCAGCCTTATTAATAATAGCCAGAAACTGGAAACAACCCAGATTAAATTTCTTTTAATTTACTTGGTTTTGATAATTTTATTATTAGGTCTATAAAACTACAAAAGATTGGATAAACAAATAATTAAATGTACAGAATTAGATACTCAGAGGAGCAAAATTAAATTTCAGCAAGCAATGTCAATATTAAATGTCTCCCTTTGTACATGAAAGGCTTTTATTTCTTCTTAAGATTTACAATAACCAAAATATTGGCATGTGAACCTGCAGGCCAAGCAACACACTCTACACTTTTAGGACAATAACTCACCAGGAGAAATCTCTTTGGGATGGAAAGACTTTTAGTAATATTGAACAGGACAGGAGACCTGTCACCAGTGCTGACACTTGGAGATCCATCGCAGTTGCAGATGGGTGTTTCAAATTTACACAGACAAGGACTGGACTTTTCCTGCATTTCTTCTTGTTGACACTTCTCTCTTAGTATCTGAGACAGGAATGTGAAGAACTCTGAAGCAATTTCAGAGGCTTCCCTGTTTAACAAGATAATTCCCTGCCAAGTGTTAACCTTAGCCTTTTTCATAAACTGATGGCTTTGAGTTCTGCCTTGGTCTAAATGGGCTCACAGTAGAGCAGCATGAGTTCATCTAAGCAAAGGTATTGGTAATTTCAGTCTGACATCTTCCCACCTGGGTGATTCCAAAGATGTCGCAGAATAATGAGCACAGCAAACAATTAGCATCATCCAAGAAACAGCCTTCAAATCGTCTGAGGCATCTGTTCATCCCTAGCGCCACAGCTAATCAGAGCCAGGACTCCCCAAGGCATCTTCCTTCTCAGCTTCAAGTCTAATTACACTTTCTGAATTCCAAACCAGTAAGGTACGTGTGGCAGGCCCGGGAGAAAATGCCCATTATTCTTGTAGAAAGAAATTGAGAATCCCTGTCTAAGTGGTAAGAATGCTGCTTGTACTTCTCCCCAGAGACCCGATGCACAGAACACATGCTTCCTGTGGGATTCTACCTGTTCAGAGCCCCTACCCTAGTTTATAATTTTTATTATAAGAAAAATCTCCACATTAGTTGTTTTTAAATTTCTGTATTAAAAAAATAAATTTAGCAATCCAAATAGAGTTTCAGGGAATTAAAAACCATAAAATTCACACATGAAAACTGAAATACATAATAAAATTTATATATGTCCTAGGGAATAGTTCAGAGCCATTAATTAATCTCATGAACAGAATGTTTCCTGTGCACACACAGAACACTGGAGAATGGAGTGCTCATATTTTAGGTTTTGTTTTGGTTGATTACATATACTTAGTATTATTACAATTTATCCAAGTATCTGAAATAGTGTGCTTTCTTTCCATTGTGTCTGCTCTGAGGCCATGTGAATAGTTTCCATTACAAACTAATAGCTTATTTATATTCATTGTGGAAAAATATAAAACACATTTCACAAAGATGTCTATATATAATAAGGTAAGTAATATCTAGAAATGCTTTTAATAAGCAGGTCAAAGACATGGGTAAAAAGATTTATACTTAAAATGCTAATTAAATCTTGCCATAGATTTCTACATCAAAAGTGGACAGCTTTTTTACTTCCATGCTTCTGGGAAGAGACTACCGACCACTAACAGTCCTATGACAAGCATGAACCGTAATGTCTGAAAGCTCTCAAGAGAGTTGATAATTTCACACCAAGGAACAAAAGTAAGGTCTCAGACTGGCCCAGGGACACTTCACAGCCTCAAAGCTAGGTAAACGTCTTCTCTCAGAGATTCGCCACCATTGTATAGGAACAGCCACATAAAAATCTATTGGCTTGGACAGTACTGACTGAAGAACAATAACACGTATTGATTGTATTTTCTTTTCCTCCTGTAGTATTACCCTGTGTTTTCTATGAGAATGCTTGTACATTATCTTCCTGGGAGGCCTCATATTGCAGAGTTCATACTAAATTAAGACATATTGAAAAGTAAAGAAGGAAGGAAGGAATGGAGGGAGGGAGGAGTGGAGGAAGTGAGACACAGAAACAATATTTAGTGGATTGAGCCTTATTTCTTCACATCCTATGGAGGCAAATATTTTATCTTATATTTTATTTTTAATATTATTTTATTTTGTTTTGTCTTATGTAGTCCAGGCTTCCTCAAACTCACTATTTAGCAGAGGATGGCTATGCATTTTTAAGTATTAACTGAGGGAAGAAACCTCACTCTGAATGAGAACAGCATCGTCAGATGAAGGCCTGGATTAAATAAAAAGAAAAAAATAAAAGGTAGAAAGGCAGCTGCGTGTCAGATATCCACTATATACTTGTTCTATCACAATGGGAGCCACCAGTCTCAGGCTTTTGTCACTATAGTAAAGAGTCAGTCCCATTGCTAGGCCTTCTTACCATGTAAACATAAGAACCTAGAAACATAGGAGAGACAGGGAAGGAAGTTTCCTGGAGCTCACTGGCTGGACAGCTCAGCTGAATGAGAAATTCTAAGTCTAGGAAGAAACTCTCTCTCAAACAATAAGTGGACAACACATGAATAGGGAACCTGATGTTGAATAGTGCCCCCAAAGGTATATGTTATCTATACGCACTCATTCACATGTATGTCCATACACACATGAACACAAAATACAGTAATACACACACACACACACACACACACACACACACA
>JADRCD010125571.1:0-16305 GCA_019843815.1 Montemys delectorum
AAAAAAAGAGCAGGTTCTAAAATTACATATTAGGAGTCCTTAGATGATATTTAGAATGAACAGCTATAGTCTGCGTGCTTGCTCATTTACAGTCTGTCATACCTAGGTAGTACTAAATATCTAACAGTTCTCTTAACCTGTCCAGTGATTAAAAGGATCACCGATAATACTTACAAAAAACAAGCCAGACTCCAGAGGTCCCTAAGGCAGTGCAGTGCCTAAGACAGTGAGGGATCGGTAGAGGGATGGTGGGGTCAGAGTGAGCAGAAAAGACCTTGCAAGGTTTAAGAAGCCACTTTGTGACCTCCCTGAGTCCAGACTTCCCAGAACCCATGGGAAAAGCTGGACATGCCATGTATCTCTGTGATACCAGCATTCCTGTGGTGAGGTGGGAGGCTGAGATGGGAGAATCCTCTGGAAGTTTACCAGCCAGCTAGTCAGGATTATACAACACAGGAACAAATGTGAAGGACCCTACCTCAAAAACAAGGTGGAAGTTATGACTGACACCCAAGGTTGTCCTCCAACTACAGGTCCACAGTGACACAAATTTACTTCATACATACATCACATACACACACACAATACATACATCACACGTGCAAAACATTTAAAAGAATCCATTTGATGATATGAGAGTAGATTAAGAAAGGAGAGGTGGGATAGGGGACGCTCCTTATGAGACCCGCTGAAGGCCCAAGCTCCTGTTGACTCGTGTGTGGGTGTATATGTGTGCGTTCATGTGTACATGTGGTCGAGGGTACACTTGTTCTTTTCCCCGTTAATTCATTTATTCACTCTATATCCCTCCCTCCTCTCTCCCAGTCCCACCCCCACAAACCCCTCCCCTTTACCCTCTCCCCAGAGGTGGGGAAGCCTCCTCTGGGGAGCACCTTGCCCCAGGACACCAAGTCCCAGCAGGACCAAGTGACTGCTCTCCTGCTGAGACCCAACCAAGCAGTCCAACTAGGGGAAGGGGATCCAGTGGCGGGCAACAGTCAGATACAGCCCCTGCCCCAATTGTCAGGGATCATATCAGCTACAAATGTGTAGGGGACCTAGGTCCAGCCCCTGCATGCTCCTTGGTTGGTGGTTCAGTCTGTGAGCCTCCATGGGCCCAGGTTAATTGACTCTGTAGGTCCTCTTGTGGTGTTCTTGGCCCCTCCAGCTCCCTCAATCCTTCTTCCTATTCTTGTGCAAGACTCCCTGAGCTCCACCAGACATTTGGCTGTGGGTTTCTGCTCTCTGCATCTGCCTCCGTCAGCTGCTAGATGAAGCCTCTCAGGAGACAGTTATGCTAGCCTCTTGTCTGCAAGCATAGCAGAGTATCATTAGTAATGTCAAGAGTTGGCTCTCCCATGGGATGATGGGATCTCATGCTGATGAGAATGTGGAGCAAGGGGAACACTCATCCATTGCTGGTGGGAGTGCAAACTTGTACAACCACTTGGGAAATCAATTTGGTAGTTTCTCACAAAATTGGGAATAGTTCTACCCCAATTCCCAGCTATAATACTCCTGGGCATAGACCCAAAAGATGCCCCACAATACCACAAGGACACTTGCCTAACAACGTTCATAGCAGCTTTATTTGTAATGGACAGAAACTGGGAACAACCTAGATGTTCCTCAGCTGAAGAATGGATAAAGAAAATATGGTTCGAGGCTGGCGAGATGGCTCAGCGGTTAAGAGCACTGACTGCTCTTCCAAAGGTCCTGAGTTCGGATCCCAGCAACCACATGGTGGCTCACCACCACCCATAATGAGATCTGACGCCCTCCTCTGGTGCATCTGAAGACAGCTACAGTGAATTACGCTGGAGCGAGTGGGGCCCAAGCAAGCAGGGCCAGCAGAGATCCTGAATCCAATTCCCAGCAGCCACACACATGATGGCTCACAGCCATCTGTACAGCTACAGTGTACTCATACACATAAAATAAATAAATCTTTAAAAAAAAAAAAGAAAATATGGTTCACTTACACAGTGGAATACTATTTAGCTATTAAAAATAAAAGACATGATGAAATTTGTAGGCAAATGGATGAAACTAGAGAATATCATCCTGAGTAAGGGTAACCCAGACCCAGAAAGACATGCACGATATATATTCACTTATAAGGGGACATTAGCCTTAAAGTACAGGATAACCATGCTACAATCCACAGACAAAAAGAAACTGGCTAATTGGGAAGGCCCAAGGGAGGATGTGTGAATCTTGCTCAGAAGAGGAGGTGGAATGGACAGCAGAGGAGGATAGAGTTGGGGACCTGGGAAAGAGGGAGCAAGGAGGGGAGCAGGAAGGGGATTAGATGGGCAGGGAAGAGGGCTGGGAGAAAAAAGACACTGGAAATTGGTGGGGGCACCTCTGGGACTAGCTGGAGACTGATCCGGGATGAGGAGGCTCCTGGGAGTTTCTGGGGTGACCCTGACTCAGACTCTAAGAGGCTCGGGATATGGAGACTGAGGTGGCTGCCTCTGTGGCCAGTTGGGACTTCCAGTGGGGAGGGGCAGGGGACATCAGCCTACCCATAAAACCTTTGACCTGAAATTTGTACTGTCTGTCTCCTCCTCCTCCTCATTTATCCTCTTCCTCCTCTTCTTCCTTTTTTCTTTAGGTTTTTTGAGATAGGGTTTCTTTGTGTACCTCTGGCAGTCCTGGAACTTGTGTGTGTGTGTGTGTGTGTGTGTGTGTGTGTGTGTGTGTAATGAGGGGGCATGAGTACAACGGGACCATGCAGGGAGGACAGAGGACAACATTGAGAAATCAGTTCTCACCGGGCAGTGGTGGCGCACGCCTTTAATCCCAGCACTTGGGAGGCAGAGGCAGGTGGATTTCTTAGTTCAAGGCCAGCCTAGTCTACAGAGTGAGTTCCAGGACAGCCAGGGCTACACAGAGAAACCCTGTCTCGAAAAACAAAAAAACAAAAAAACAAAAAAAAAAAAAAAGAAAGAAAGAAAGAAAGAAAAAGAAAAACCAAAAAAGAGAGAGAAATCAGTTCTCTCCTTCCACCTGTACATGAGTCCCAAAAATTGAGCTCAGTTTGTCAAGCTTATGCAGCAAGAACCCTAACCACTGAGCATTCTCACAGTCCTCACTTTTTTTTTTTTTTTTTTTTTTTTTTTTTTGGTTTTTTGGTTTTTTGGTTTTTTGAGACAACGTTTCTTGAGTATATCCCTGGCTGTCCTGGAACTCACTCTGTAAACCAGTCTCTGCCTCCCAAGTACTGGGATTAAAGGCGTGCGCCACCTCTGCCCAGCACTGGGCCCTTTTCAAATGTAGCACAGTTAATATTAGCACATATGATGCAGGCACTATGCTAAGCACTTATATATACTTCCCTTTTAAAAATGTATATGAGCATTTGCCTGCGTGAATGAATGGGCACTCAAAACCTGCAGTTCCCAAGGAGGGCAGAAGAGGGTGTTAGAACCTCTAGAGTTACAGACATTTGTGAGCTGTCAGGTGGTTGCTGGGAACCTCTGCTAGAGAAGCCAGTGCTCTTAAACACTGAGTCATATTCTGGCCCCTTATGTTTTCCTAATCATAAAAGACTTAGTAATGTAGGTAACATTTCCTCCTCCTACAAATGAAAAGACAATCATGCTACTGACATGTCTTGTTCATGTTACTACCATAGAGTTAGATGCTAGTAAAAAAAATTTGAGTTTAGGTCTTAAAAGAGAAACATCAGCTGAGATGGTCACTTACCCTTCAATCCCAGCACTGGGAAGGCAGAGACAGGCAAATCTCTTGAGTTAGAGACCAACCTGGTTTGCCTAGAAAATTCCAGGCCACCATCTGTAGCTACATAATAAGACTCCCTTAAAAACAAAACAAAAGAGAAACATCCTAAGTTAGGCATGGTAGCTGTGTTTGCATTCTAATGCCTTTGGAGGAACCACCAATAAAAGGTTATATATGTCTATGTAATAGCATATAGACATATAGAGAGATCTATATGAAATTATACAAGGGCATTTATTGGATTATCTTACTCGATTGGAGCTAGGTCATGCAAACATAACCGTCTGCACACCTAGGAGCTGCAGCACAGCTCAAGAAGCTGGGAGCCTCAGAATGAGAGAGAACGGCAGCTCAGTCCTAGGTTCATGGCCTGGGTTTTCCCTGGGAGCCACTGGTGTGAGTCCACGCAGCTGCAGAAGCACTTGCCGCAGAAGATGGAGTCTGTGCTTGCTGGCTGCTGTTCTCTGCAGCTTTCGTTCCATCTGAGTCCCCAGCCCGTGGAACAGCATTGCCATGTTTGGTGAGCCTTTCCCCTCAGTCACTGCCCCACATTTCAGTCCCCTCTCTGGACATGTCCTCCCAGACACACCCAGAGCATATTTTTGTAATCCCCTAGGCATCTCAACCCAGTCAAAGTTACAATCAAACTTAGCTATCACAAGCTCACCATTTGTGAGCTTGGCTCCCAAGATCTCCTTACCTCGTACTCAGTCTCCAAGTACAGATGATAATAAGATCGTCCACGGCAGGGGCAGTGTGAGAAAGTATGCCACCCTATAGCACATAGCGAAGGAAAGCCCTGCTAGGATTGATGCACACACACCCCTTAGTTGGCTCATTCTCAGTTTCCCTAACTTATTACCCTTCATAGTAGGGACAAGGCAGTTGATCCTCCAAATTGATCATTGACTCTCTCATGTCTGTTCAGGCACTGAGTGTTGAGGAGTCTGTTTCTGTTAACCCTGGATAAAAGAATAGTGACAAGAATTCCACCAAATGCCAGGCAGTGGTGGCTCACACCTTTAATCCCAGCACTTGGGAGGCAGAGGCAGGCGGATTTCTGAGTTCGAGGCCAGCCTGGTCTACAGAGTGAGTTCCAGGACAGCCAGGACTACACAGAGAACTCTGTCTCGAAAAACCAAAACAAACAAACAAACGAAACAACAACAACAAAAAAGAATTCCACCAAGTCTAGCTTGGTGAACCCATGAGTCTAGTAGAGATTGATGACAGGAGCTTAAATGAAAGATAACTTACAGGAACACAGACATCACAAGGGCATCTGGGCCATAGCAGAAGAGTCTCTACCTACAGGCAGGGATGTGTACCGTCCTCCACCTTTCAAAATATAAATGTCGGTAACACTAATTCAGTGACCAAGGCAACTTATAAAAGAAAATCTGTTAATTTGGGACTTTGAGTTGCAGAGGGTTAGAGTCCACGACCATCCTCAGAGAGACCCTGACAGAGACCTTACAGTCTTTTTGTTTGTTTGGTTGGTTGGTTTTTTTCGAGACAGGGTTTCTCTGTGTAGCCCTGGCTGTCCTGGAACTCACTCTGTAGACCAGGCTGGCCTGGTCAGAAATCCGCCTGCCTCTGCCTCCCAAGCGCTGGGATTAAAGGTGTGCCACCACTGCCCTGCTGAGACCTTACATTCTTATCCACAATAGGGAGGCAGAGGAAGCTAACTGGAAAATGTGGACTTTTGAAACCTCCAGGCCCCACCCTCCCAACAAGGCCCCACCTCTTCATCTTCCCATACAGTTCCACCAACTATGAACCAAGTATTCAACTATATTAACCTATGGAGACCATTTTCACTCTAACCACTACAAAGTGCCTATTGCTGATCCTTGAAAAACTTATTTCCTGCACCATGATCACTATGTTCATGAGCCCATTAGGCAGAGACAGAGATGGCTGGGGGTTGGAGGAGTGGGAACTGAGTGCTCTCCACAGAACAGAGCAAGTTATGTACTCCATTAAAGGCTATTTCTGCTGAGCTCACTTTTTGGCAAGTTTATATGAAAACACAAATGAGTACCTGAGGCGGAAACTTAACGGTTCTTTGGAAAGTTGATTGGATGGTGGTTTGCTAGGGGCAAGGACGGGAAGAAGCATTTAGCTGTAGTGGATACAGGTGAAAGACTAAGGCAGACTTGTGAAGGACCGTTTAGCTGAAGCAGACACAGGTGAGAGGGCCTTCTGCTAAGGCAAGCCCATGAAAGGACACGTGATGACGGAGTCTTTGCACGTATTGATCCGCCTTACATTGTGTAGTTGAACTGCATTTGTCGGGACTCTATAGAGAGAAATGTGCCAAAAAACTTCTGGTGGTGCCAAGCGGTAGTGGCGCACACCTTTAGTCCCAGCACTTGGGAGGCAGAGGCGGGTGGATTTCTGAGTTCGAGGCCAGCCTGATCTACAGAGAGAGTTCCAGGACAGCCAAGGCTACATAGAGAAATCCTGTCTTGAAAACAAAAAAACAAAAAAAAACCCTTCTGGTGGTGTGCTGCAGTTTCCTGCCACTTCTGAGGACTTGGACTGATTGGCAGAGTGATGTCAGCTGAGAGAGATACACATGCTGAGGCAAGGCATTTGAGGGGTACAAATAGGACTCAACAGGCAGTGATGGGGGGTGAGATACTCTTGGGGGTCTGGCATCTTCACTCATCTTCCCTTCCCTGAGAGAGGCACAGCAGAGAACTTCTCCTGGATTTCCTCCTGGTCCCTCCTGTTGACTGAGGCGGAAGCTGAGGACTGGCTATCTCTGCTGGGTCGTGCCGCTACTGTTGCTGACCCAGCTATACTAAACTGGACTGCTGGTGTATCCATGAAGTGTTTGTGAGTGGATCAAGCTGCTGCTGCTGACCTGTGACCTGAACTGCTGATCATAGGAGTTGTTCCAAAGAACCTTTCTAAACAGGCCCACTTCCCCCATCCTTTCTTTCCTACTACCTCTGGTGGGCTAAAGGGGAGGTTAAAGAGTTTAAGAACCATCATTAAAGTAGGTTTTGAAAAAGCTAAAGTTGCATGTATCTTCATGTCTTTTTCCTGATTGGAGAGGCCAATCCCTGTGCTCTATCACCGAGTGTCCTTGTGCTCTATCACCGTCTTTCCCAAAGCCCCTGATGATCCACCCAAGTCACTGACTGCATGTGATGAATCTGCTTAGTTACATATCTGATCATTTTTCCATTTAAGTAAGATGTACAGCCACATGCACTGCCCAAAGCTCTGTCCTCTGTGAGGATTTTCCTCACCACTGCCCTTTGGGGGTGTTCTAGAGATGGGCAGTAATGCTGAGAATGTTGCCAGTGGTGCTCACAAAACATGCAAACCACCTACAAACGAGGCACAGGCCTTCTCCCTCCATCAGCTGATTAGGGCGCACTCCTTATGTCATCAATGCAGGTGTAAGAACTGTGAGCATTTAAGCCACTTTAAGAAACTTACTTGGGGTCGGACAGTGGTGACGCACGCCTTTAATCCCAGCACTTGGGAGGCAGAGGCAGGCGGATTTCTGAGTTCGAGGCCAGCCTGGTCTACAGAGTGAGTTCCAGGACAGGCAGGGCTACACAGAGAAACCCTGTCTCGAAAAACCAAAAAGAAAAAAAATTACTTGGGCCTCAGACCTTTTTTGGGCCCAGTCTACACACACACACACACACACACACACACACACACTTCCTTTAGAAGATGGCTAGCTGCTGTTGTACATGTCTAACATTATGGTTTTGTGGATCAGATAACAGCGAGCTCACAATGGGCAGCTTCGGTCACATGGTCACTTAATTGCCCACAGTTAGGCATTCAGTTTGTGCTAAGGGCCCAATAGCTAGCCAAGAACTCTCCTTAAAGGGAGAGTAGTTATCTTCAGGAAGTGGCAGAGCTTTGCTCAAAAACTGCAGGGGGTCCAGTGAGAAGAGGGGCAGTAGACAGAGGGGGCAAGGGGCAGGCCTCCCACAAGCTGGCAGGAGAATCTGCTCTCAAGAGTTGACCTTTGACGTACACTTTACAGCACAAGAGCACCTGGACTCACACACAGTAAAATAAATAGTGAGGAGATATCAAAACTAGCAGCATTCTTAAACGTTACCTAGTATGTGGGCAGAAGTGACACCCAAGCGAGGAATCTGCTGCCTCTAACACTCAAATAGACCACTGGCTGCGGTGCTCCGGTGCTCCTTTCTCGCTTAAATAAAGTAAGGGCCAGATGCGACACCTCACTAGCAGAAACCACACCACTGGACTGAGAGGGTCCTTGAAACCTACTTGAATTTATTTCCCACCCTCCTACACACAAGTATGTTATCAAGAAGTCTGGAGTGATTGCTGACTGGCTCTTGTGGTCCAATTAGCATGATGTCATCGGCATAATGGATGGAGTGTGATAATTTGTGGGGGAGAAAGGTGACCAAGATTCCTTAAAACGTCATTAACACACAGAGGTAGATATCCCCATGTCTCTGAGATTGGTCAGTGAAGGTGTCTCGTTGACATTGGCCAGCTGAAAGCAGGTCACCTCTGGTGACCCTTATGGACAGGAATGTAAAAAATGTCATTTGCCAGACCAATCCCTGCATAGCAGGTTAATCAACTCAGGCAAGGAGACCACATCCGGTGCGGTAGTTGAAGTTGGGCTCACCACCTGGTGAAGCTTACAATATCAAGTATCATTCCCCAAGATCTGCACAGTCCAATAGGAAGGTTAAGGATTACATCTTTAATCCTGAATGGTAGTACAGACCACTCTGGTCCCACCAGAGATATGACACTGGCTAGGGGGTCACAGTTTTTCCAAGTAAAGGCAGCCCTAATGGCTTCCATTTGACTTTTCAACCATAAATAGCCCCCTCACTCTGTAGGTTAGCTAATACATAAAGGAATGTTGCCACATGTTAGGTATAGCTAGTCCCGTTACGCTTTCTGGGACCGAGGACACAACCACAGGATGAGTTAACAGGCCCAATGGACACACTGAGTTTTGATGACCTGACATCTATAAGTCTCTAATTTTGAGGGCTACATTGCTGCTCAGATTCTCCCTCAGTTGACATCAACTTAGAGCTAGTGTTCAAAAGGCCCCCAAAAGTTTAAAGTTTAATTCTTTTTCTTCTATTTTCTTTCTTTCCTTTTTTTTTTTTTTTTTTTTTTTTTTTTTGGTTTTTCGAGACAGAGTTTCTCTGTGTAGCCCTGGCTGTTCTGGAACTTACTCCGTAGACCAGGCGGGCCTCAAACTCAGAAATCCATCTGCCTCTGCCTCCCAAATGCTGGGATTAAAGGCGTAAGCCACCATCACTCGGCCTTCCCCTATTGGTTTTTGACCTGTCAATAAAGATGTCAGTGGCCAATGGCTGGGTGGAAAGAAAGAGGCAGGACTTCCAGGTTCCTACAGGCTAGGAGAGAGGAGAGGACTGGGAGAGGAGTTTGAGATACTTAGGGGAGAGAGACAGAGCAGACTCAGAGCTGTAGGGGAGATCTTTTAAAATGTAGGCAGAAAAGGAAAGTGGCCCACAGAATAGCAGTCCAAAAGTGTCTTGGAAAGCAAGACCAATGGGCGTCACAGAAGGTAAGCAGGCAACTAAGATGAGGGCAGAGTTAGAGATGTCGAGCTGGTAGTAAAGGCAAGGGCATGCTAGCCGCGGAAGGCTTACAAGTGCCCAGCCACAGAGCCAAAGCAATTTAATATGTGAGATGGCTCAGCAGTCAATAAATGATCTTCATCGCAGATCTGAGATAGCTCCTAAGTGGGTGTGCGTGTGCGACTGACCAGGAGCACAAAGCAGTGTAGACAAAACTATCCACAACAAAAACTAGCAGGTGATCTTCCTGAGATGGTTCTGCCATGGACTGTTAAAGGTAAAGACAGAATTGCTTCTTTAGGCAAGGCTGAGGAGAATTTCATTTTAGGAAAGATTCCTGCTATTAACATGCTTTTCCTGTTGTTATTAAACATATATAACAATCACTAGGTATTAGCTCACCTTTTTGAGCAGAACAACAACCTTGTAGTGATGCTGTATAGACAAATAGATGATTTCTTAATTCTTTTTATTAAAGATTTACTTATTTTGCCGGGCAGTGGTGGCACATGCCTTTAATCCCAGCACTTGGGAGGCAGAGGCAGGCGGATTTCTGAGTTCGAGGCCAGCCTGGTCTACAGAGTGAGTTCCAGGACAGCCAGGGCTATACAAAGAAACCTTGTCTCGAAAAACCAAAAAAAAAAAAAAAAAAAAAAAAAAAAAGATTTATTTATTATTATATGTAAGTACACTGTAGCTGTCTTCAGACACACCAGAAGAGGGCATCAGATCTCATAACGGATGGTTGTGAGCCACCATGTGGTTGCTGGGATTTGAACTCAGGGCTTAAGGAATAGCAGTCAGTGTCAGTGCTCTTAACTGCTAAGCCATCTCTCCAGCCCGATTTCTTAATTCTTAATGATGATCCTATAAGGACTTCTAAAATCGCCAGGCAGTGGTGGCACACACCTGTAATCCCAGCACTTGGGAGGCAGAGACAGGTGCGTTTCTGAGTTTGAGGCCAGTCTGGTCTACAAAGTGAGTTCCAGGACAGCAAAGGCTACACAGAGAAACCCTGTCCCAAAAAACCAAAAACAAAAACAAAAAGAATTCCTAAAATTATGTTAGTAATTACTAAGCTCTTCTGTAATAGTCCTTTCTGATGTCAAAACTGAGTTGAGAACTCTGCCAGTCTTCAAGTGTCACCAGTTAATTGCTTGTGAGACAGCAAGCAGGCATCTACAACTTAAAGCAGATTCCAAGAGGTTGTAAAACCATTAACCAAAGGTCATAAAAAGGAAACTAAGGATTTACTATAGGTGCAAGAACAGAAGACAAAATATTGACTGAGTTTATCAACACCAAACTCCACTAATAATAACTTAGTCACAAAAGTTATGGTTTTTAACTTTCTATGAACCTATTGAGCTTGTGGCAGATAATGAATGTTTAGCTAGATAATTACTCTTAATGGATTTGCATGTAAACATTCTCTGTTGTTAACTTCTTTTTTTTACATTTATTTGTTTATTTTATGTATATGAGTACACTGTAGCTATCTTCAGACACACCAGAAGAAGGGCATCATACCCCATTACACATGGTTATGAGCCACCATGTGGTTGCTTGGAATTGAACTCAGGACCTTTGGAAGAGCAGTCAGTGCTCTTAATCACTGAGCCATCTCTCCAGCCCCCTGTTGTAAACTTCTTATTCAATTTATGATTTGATTTTATGTTTGAACTTCTAATGAACTTTTTGTTCAGAAAGGGAATGCTTGAGGGCTGTAGAGATGGCTCAGCAGTTAAGAGCACTGACTGCTCTTCTAGAGGTTCTGAGTTCAAATCCCAGCAACCACATGGTGGCTCACAACCATCCATAACTGATGCCCTCTTCTGGAGTGTCTGAAGACAGCTACAGTGTACTTACGTATAAATATAAATCTTTGGGCTGGAGGGAGTGGGACAGGAGTGAGCGGGTCCAGAGCAAGCAGAGGTCCTGTCCTAGCAACCACATAATGGCTCACAACTATCTGTACAGCTACAGTGTACTCATATACATAAAATAAATAAATTAATCTTTAAAAAAAAAAAGAGCACTGACTGCTCTTCCGAAGGTCCTGAGTTCAAATCCCAGCAACCACATGGTGGCTCACAACCATCCATAACTGACGCCCTCTTCTGGAGTGTCTGAAGACAGTTACAGTGTACTTACATATAATAAATAAACAAATCCTTAAAAAAAGAAGGAAGGGCCGGGTAGTGGTGGCCCATGCCTTTAATCCCAGTACTTGAGAGGCAGAAGCAGGCAGATTTCTGAGTTCGAGGCCAGCCTGGTCTACAGAGTGAGTTCCAGGACAGCCAAGGCTACACAGAGAAACAAAAAAAAAAAAAAAAAAAAAAAAAAAAGAAGGAAGGAAGGAAGGAAAGGAAGAGCCGTGGCATGGCCCCTGCATTCCTCGTTATACAGTCTCCCTGGTAAAAGGCCATAAGTCCCTTTAGGGAAGGATAGGCAGTGAGATGCCCTTGATAGGACCTGGCATCACCTTTACACATAGGATTCAGGATCCTGTCTGTCATAAACTGTCCGGACAGGGTTGACTGAGGACCTGTAACTCTCTGCCTCTGGGATTCAAGGTATCCTTTTGTTCTCCACTCTAGACTTTCTTCGTACACAGATCAGATAGTTTAGTGGGGGCTCCCGTCTGTTTTACTTGTGAGAACACTTCACTAATTAGCCAACACGACTCATGTAGGTCTAAATGAGTCAGCTTCTTCAATCGTTTGACCTCTGCTGTCCATTACAGTGAATATACCCCCTTGTCCTTGGTGACTGAATACTGCCATGGGCCCTGACACTCCAGTCTCAGTAAACTCACTGCACTCAAGGTTGTACGAAGCTCCCTTTGTGAGATCTGCCCTAATGAGAACAGTGACGGCTCTTTGGAGTTCCTGGTGCTCCCTCACAGGTCTGTTTGTTAGAGCATTGGGGAAGTATACATCTGGACCCTCCTCCTGTGGAGATCTTATACAGCATATCCACTCCAGCATTTCCAGCTGTGGGATCTTTGGAATCCCTCCATCTGTGGTAAAATAAGCAATATCCAGAACATTTAGGTCATTCACAGTGGGCCATCTTTTGACCACCAGATAAGATATATACTTTAGTCAGTCAGATAAGCAGTTAGCACCTCTCTCTCTCTTATTTTTTCTTTGTAGCCCTGGGTGTCCTGGAACTCTCTCTGTAGACCAGGCTGTGTCTGCAACAACCACTGCCCGGCAAACATCACCTTTCTTAACTTTGGAAATTGCAACCAGAATCTGCTGCTCAGTGGACTCATACCAAGACGTCCAGTTCTGTCTAATTTTATGTCTCCGGTACCACTGTCATATATACTAAGATATGTTTCATCTGAATAACGTTCCCTAGGCCCTACGTGTATGAATTAGAAATTCAAGAAGTTCTTTAGGAACAGGCGTGTAATGCATCTCCTGGATCACAAGGGAAACCAGAACTTTAACTGCAGATCATCTTAGAAGCTGGCAGTTAAACCTACACCGTAGCCCAGCCAGCCTCATGAAGGCCTGTGCCTAGGTTTTTGGTGTGGCTCCATTTGTTTTGAGACAGGCTATCACTGTAGCCCAGCTGGCTTCCATCTCATGGCAATTCAACCATGAATTGCCTGCTCCAACCTGCTGGGAGTGCAAGCTGATCCATCCTATGCAGCTTTGAGCCATTATTATTTTTGACACCTTCTACCCATGACACCGGGTCAGAAGGCTCCTCCTTCTGGACATGCTTAGAATATTTGGTGGGGTTTTTTGTTTGTTTGTTTGTTTTTTCTGCACACTGGGAACTGGGATAGCGAATGCCTGAGGTTTTTGTCTTTGTTACTTTATTCAGAGATACCAGAGCAATCAGCTAACAATACTGTGTTTCTTGGTTTTCCAGAAATACTTGAAAGTATCATGTGCAGTCACAAAATTCCCTGCCTCTCCTGAATGGTGAATTATGAATATAAAACTCGTTTACTCCCTGAGCTTCTTTGAACAGTTGGAGCCAGCTCCTTTGCTCCTCGAACCTCTTTGAACAGTTGGAGCCTGGGGTGTCAGGCTGCTCCCTGCTATCAGGATCCCTGCGGCCTAGCAACTTCAGGTGTAATCAGAGTAGAGCGTCGGCTCCAGAAACCTCGGGTCCAATGAAGGCGATTCATCCTTGCTCTTCCGTTTCCCTAGACCCACTCCAAGTACCAAAATCCACATTAGGGTTGTCTATGGCCACAGAACTAAACCAGTAAAATACATCATCACAGGCCAGGTGTGGTGGTGTAGGCCTTTCATCCCAGCACTTGGGAGGTAAAGGCAGGCAAAACCCTACAAGGTCGACACTAGCCTGGCCTAGCCTGATCTAGTCTGGTCTAGCCTGGTCTATACAGGTAGTTCTAGGCCAGGCATAGTGAGACCCTTCCTCAAAGTGTGTGTGTGTGCGTGTGTGTGTGTCCTGGACCTGGCTCATTGTTTCCTCTTGTTTTGAGTATTTCAGTTTCTTGTGTTGAGCAGCAGCTGTTGAGATCTTTGGGAGATGGTTACTGTTGGACTATCCAACTTCCAACTGTATAAGCCAGCCTAAATCTCTGGTAATTATGGTGTGTGTGTGTGTGTGTGTGTGTGTGTGTGTGTGTGTGTGTATGATGCTAGGGATTGAACCCAAAGTCTCCTGCATGCTAGGCAAGTGCTCTACCACTAAGCTACAGCCCAGTCCTCTCTTCCTCCTCTTTTATCCCATCTGAACCCCTAGCCCATTGCTAATGCTTACTATAGTCAAGACATGGCTTACCCATCTCCTCTGGAAACCTTCTATAGGCATACTTTTTTTTTTTTTTGCAACCTACTTTTAATAAGAGTTAAATCTCTCCTCTAGCCCATCACCCAGCAGAGGCAGTGGAAGAGAAAAGTTATTAGGATATGGGGGAAGTGGACCTGTTCAGTAATAGCTCTTTGGGGACGAGCTCGATCTTCTTTGTCAGCAGTTTAGTCCTGTAGCAAACACTAAATATGACTAAGCAGCTGTAGACCAGTCCTCTCGGCAGGCAGACACCAGGCGTGAACCAGCAGCTGTAGTTCAATCCTGAAGACAACTGCCAATCAGCCTGAGGCAAGGCCGCTGGAGCAGCAAGCTGCTGCAGGAACCCCAGGAACAATTCTTAGGCAAGTTTCTCTTAATGACAGTGTTATCACAAGTTGAGCTCAACAACGCTTTGTGTAGGCAAATCAATACACATGTCCTTAGTGAAGAATAAAGAGCAAACCAATGCTCAGTGCTCATCTCCCACTGTCTGTGGGCTGTACTTATACTCCTTTATGGTGGGTCCTTTCACCTGTGTCTGCATCAGGAAAACATTCTTTCCTGTGCCTGCTCCAGCAAAACCTCATTGACATAACTAACTTTCCACGAAACTGGAAGTTTCCACTCCATGTTCTGGCAGACAAACCAGGAAGTCTGCTCCACCAATCCTCTAAGCTCCTCTTAATCCAGGGAAAATGAAAATTAAAAGTGACCATCACAGTGGTACATGGCTGTAATCCAAGCATCTGGAAGACCGAGGCAGAAGGATTTTGAATTTAAGGTCAGCCTAGACCAAATTAGTTGATTCAAAGAATTTTTTAATTTATTTGTGTGTGTGTGTTGTACATTTGTTTGTGTGCACACATATGTGCATATGGAGGCCAGGGGTAGACATTAGGTGTCTTCCTCAATTGCTTCACCTTATTTTTTTTGTATTATTTCTAATTACACATGTGTCTACATGGGGGTATGTTTACAAACTATATATATATAGTTTGCCTCTGCCTCCCAAATGCTGGGATTAAAGTTGTGTACCCCTATACCCAGCCAAAAGATTATTTTATTTTAAATTATGTATGCAAGCCAGGCACACCATTAATCCCAGCACTCAGAAGACAGAGGCAGCCAGATCTTTGAGTTCAAGGCCAACCTGATCTACAGGTGGAGTTCCAGGACAGTCAGGGCTACACAGAAAACCCCTGTCTCATAAAACCAAATAAATAAGTTAGGCGTATGTTGCTGTGGGTATGTGTGTGCAAGCCGTAGGTGCCCTCAGAGACCAGAGATGTTGGATTCTTTTGGAGTTACAGGCCAATGATCCTCCCAGTGTGGGTACTTAGAACTGAACTCTGGTCCTGTGCAAGATCAGCAACACTCTTAACTGCTGAGCCATCTTCCCAGCCCCTCCACCTTACTTTTTAAAAACCAGATCTTGCGGAGAACCTGGAGCTCAGTAATTCATCTAGGTTGGCTGGTTGACAAGCCCCAGAGAGCTTTCTGTCTCTGCTTGCTTAGCAATGAGATTACAAGCACTCAACTCTGCCTGACTTTTCTGTGGCCCTGGTAATTGAGCTCGGATCTACTTGTTTACACAGCAGTTATTTTCTGAGCCATCTCCTCATCCCCTCAACCGGTTGTTGTGGAGAGGTGAGTACAAGCCGGCACAGTCACAGCACTCATGTTGGGGTCAAAGGACAACTTTGAGCTGTCCGCCCAGATGAGGCTGGGTGTCTCTTGGTTTGTTGCCGCTGCACAGCATAGTCTAGGCTGCCTGGCCCACGAGCTTCTGGCTTATTTTTCTGTCTGAGCCCCTCTTCTCACATTCGGAATCCTGAGACTGCAGGTGCTACACACATGCCATCACATCTACCTTTATCTATGTGAGTGTAGGATGGAGCTCAGATTGTCAGGCTTAGGCACAAGTTCTCTTACACTGAGCCGGCTCCTCAGCTTAACCAATTTCTTCCTTCCTTCCTTCCTTCTTTCCTTCCTTCCTTCCTTCCTTCTTTCCTTCCTTCCTTCCTTCCTTCCTTCCTTCCTTCCTTCCTTCCTTGTATAGAATAGAGTTTATTTGGGGACGTGCGAAGGGGAGTTGAGAAGGCAGTAGTGGTAGAGAATGAGAGGGGATAGTGAGAGACAGAGAAAGGAAGAGAGAGAGAGAGAGAGAGAGAGAGAGAGAGAGAGAGAG
>JADRCD010125572.1:0-12701 GCA_019843815.1 Montemys delectorum
TTTTTTTGCATTTCCAGATGAATTTGAGTACTGCTCTTTCCATGTCTTTAAAGAATTGTGTTAGGCTTTTGATGAGGATTGCATTGAATCTATGTTAATTCTGCCAATCCATTAGTATGGGAGATCTCTCCATTTTATGAGATCTTCTTTGATTTCTTTCATTAGAGAAGTGAAGTTATTGTCATACAGGTCTTTCGCTTGATTTGTTAGAGTTACTCCAAGGTATTTTATATTATTTTTGACTATTGTGAAGGGAATTGTTTCCCTAATTTCTTTCTCACTCTGTTTATCCTTTGTGTAGAGGAAGGCTAGTGATTTATTTGAGTTAATTTTATATCCAAACACTTTGCAGAAATTGTTTATCAACTGTAGTAGTTCTCTGGTTGAATTTTGGGGGTCACTTATGTATACGATCATATCATCTGCAAATAGTGATTCCTTTATTTCTTCTTTACCAATTTGTATCTCTGTTGATCTCTTTTTGTTATGAATAAATATGGGGAGAGTGGGCTTCCTTATCTTGTCCCTGATTTCAGTGGAATTGTTCAAGTATGTCTCCATTTATTTTGATATTGGCTGTTGGTTTTCAGTAATTTGTTTTTATTATGTTTAAGTATTGACCTTGAATTCTTGATCTCTCTAATAATTTTTCATAAAAGGATGTTGTATTTTGTCAAATGCTTTTTCTGCATCTAAGGAGATGATCATGTGATTTTTTTCTTTGGGTTTGTTTATATAGTGGATTACATTAATGGATTTTTGTATATTAGACTAACCTTGCATCCCTGGGATGAAGCCTACTTGATCATGGTGAACAATGGTTTTGATGTGTTCTTGGATTTGATTTGCAAAAATATTTTTGAATATTTTTACATTAATATTCATAATCGAGATTGGTCTGAAGTTCTCTTTTTTTGGTTGGGTCCTTGTGTGGTTTAGGTTTCAGAGTAGTTGTGATTTCATAGAATGTGTTAGATAGTGTTCCTTCTGTTTCTATTTTATTAAATAGTTTGAGAAAAAATACTATCAGGTCTTCTTTGGAGGTCTGATAGAATTCTGCACTAAATCCATCTGGCCTTGGGCTTTTATTTGGTGGGGAGGTTTTGAATGACTTTTTCCAGAATCAGTAGTTGCAATCCAGTCTAATTGTAAATTCCAAACACAAATCTGTATCACTTGTATGATCCAGAAGAAATCATAAGGCACCACTGAATCAACATGAATCAAATGCAAGAAACAGCATTTGTACTGTCCATGACATCATGCCAAAGAAGATCAGCAAAGATCAGCAAAGCATTGCAAGGCTAACAAATGCAAGAGCATCATCTCACTGTCTGTGGGGTAATATTTATATTTTTTCTAAACATCACATTCCTTCTCAAGCATGCATTCTAGCAAAACATCACATGTCCTTTCACAAAACAGTTTCCAGGAAAATAGCATGTGTCTGTTCTTAGCAAAACATCCTCTCACTTTTCTGCATCAAGAAAACATTCTCCCATAAGACAGATTCCAGAAAATATAAAATGACACAACCAAGTCTCATAAGAAACTAGAAATTTCCACTTCACTCCCCCCTTTCTCTTTACTGAGGCTAGGAAGCACTCACAAAAAGGGACCTAGCATGACTGTCCTCCAAAAGACCCTACAAGCAGCTGAGAGAGTTAGATGCAGATATTTGCACTCAATCAATGGACAGAAGCAGCTGACCCCTGTTGTTGAATTAGAAAAGACTGAAAGAAGCTGAGGAGGAGGCAACCCTGTAGGAGGACCAGCAGTCTCAATTAATCTGGACCCCTGAGATCTCTCAAACACTGGACCAGCAAACAGACAGCATTCACCAGCTGATATGAGGCCCCCAACACACACATAGTAGGAGACTTCCAAGTCTGTATTCATTCAGAGATGATGCACCTAACCCTCAAGAGACTGGAGGCCCCAGGGAGTTTAGAGGTCAGGTGGGGTGGGAAGTCGGAACATCCATGTGGAGACAGGTTTGTTGGGAGGAGGTATTGGATGTGGAATAGTCAGACACTGGATATGAGGGGATAAAATCTGGAGTGTAAAAAAAATAATAAAAAAAGCAAGTAAAGGGAAATGTAAATAAAGGAAATATCCAATTCAAATAAAATAAAACAAACTTGTCTTCTACCCTAATGTTAACAGCTACACACAGCAAAATTAATTATAAGATCCATAAACATAGAACTTTACATCACTTTTTAAAATAAACATCTTATGTACAGTATAGTCCAACAAAACAACCCTATATTTCTATCAATATAGAATAATTCAATAAAACAAACTGATGTGTTTATCAATGTTCATTAATCTGACAAAACAACCTTAAATTTTGATCAGTTTATAGTAATCAAACAAAACAACCTTAAATTTCCATCAATATACAAAATTTAAAACTAAACAATCTTAAACTTCTCTCTCTCTCTCTATATATATATATATATTAATTAACCTACCAGTTACAGCCTCTCACCCTAGATGAAAACAACCGTGATACATTTTAGTCAGTGGCAGAAAAAATTACACTTGAATTTTAAAAGTCTTAATAAATACAATGGGTTTTGCTACATATTGGGAAAATATAAACTCCACCCTCTAGTTATGTAATGAGCTTAATTACTCTAAACCTGAGGTTACTATTTAGGATGAAAACATTTGGCCAGGAAATAAATTATAAATATGTGTTTGGTTGTTTGTATGCAAGTAATACTATGTAATTGCCAACTTAAATTCACATTTCAGTTCTAGACATATTGAGACAAGTTCCAGTAGAATTATGCTAAAGGCTTTTAAATATTTATAGTATGCAGAGAAATGCCACATGACAAATTATCATTAATTTTGATCTTATATTCCCAACGTTGATTATAGCTAAACATCAACTACTTATTTCCATAGACATAACTGATATTCCTTGTGAAGTATATATCAAAATTTATATCACTTGTATTAAATTACTTGCTTACATTACTTGCTAGTTTATTTATAATTATGTTAATATTCATGATATAAACTATCATCATGTTAATGAGTTATTTCAATAACTTGGATATTTATTTGGTAGTAAATATTAAATTCCTTATGATAAATTTATAATTAATATATAAGAAACTACTAAGCACACACATTTTTGTAAATGTGAAGTACAGAGGCCTGGAGATTTTAAGTTGTTATCATAGAAAAACTAATATTGATCATCTCAGCAGGTAGTTATTAATCTACAGTATAATAATGTGGATTACATATTGTCTCTGGTAGTCATAAGTGGGTATTGTTATTTGAACAAATTATTTTGTTGAGTTTCTTCTTATGAGTGTTTTAAAATCTATTTTGAGAATTCCCATATTAAAATTACTTTATGAGAGGAATATATCATAATAAAATTTTCTTTTTGTCTTCATTCCCGTGCAAACTAATATCTCAATGTCATTTTGAAAGCAGTGTAAGCTGTTTTATTCAACTACAACCGAAGGTATAAAATGTATTTGCTCACCAATATTTCCAGTTTCTTATTATTATTAATAAGAATCTTCTAAATCTTGCTATGAGTAAGATGTTAAGCATATGATTTTTTATTCCACTAAAATATGATAATTCTTTGGATATTGATTCTTGTATTAGTTCTTGAAGATATAAATATGAAATAGCAAAAGATTACCTAAAACCTTCTCTTTATAAGTGGTGACTGAAGTAGTTATTAAACTAACATGTTCATCCGAAAATGAGTACATTTCTTTTTCAAATATATTCTTGGGTCCAAGTCTCTATCCTCCGAGGAGTAATATCCTTGCAAACAAACACACGGGAAGATTTTTGTGGAGTTGTCCAGAAAGTAGTCATATTTTCCAATTTCTCATTACAAATCAGAAGAATAACGTATTTAAATGAGGTTTTAACAATGCAACTTAGAATTTCTTAGTGGAAAAATACATGAGTGCATTTTGGTGACACCAATCTTTCCATAATGTCTAATTAACCCATGATTAATAGGAAAAATTCCACAGAGGAAAGAATAGCTGAACATCTCTTCCAAGTATTTGAAAGAATGATATAGAAGTATATATAAATTCATGAACTGAAATTCATATTAGTAATGAATGCATAAACTAGAACAAGAAAAATGTTTTATATCTGACAGTCAGAAATTAAAACCTCTGAAGACAGACTGGTGTGGAAGCTTTACTTGCTACATTATAAATTGCAATATTATTTGCTAGTACAACTTCAAGTTGAGATCATTAAAGAATAGTTTTTGATATCTGAAAAACAGCAACAAAAAAATGAAACAAAACAAAAAAGTTTTTTAAAATGATTAAGTAGAAATTTTACGTAATGGGCTTACATCCATAACCATATGCATGGAAGAAGACATATATCAATGTATTAATAATCACAGTATACATAAAAGTAGGCAGCTACAAAAAAAAAGAAAATAGCATTCTCATAACAGCTGTATACTATTAACGCAAATTACATTTGTATACATTGGATAAATAATAGAATATTCTATTCCTACAGACTTCAGCATATATTAATCCTGAAACACAAAAATGAATTTTAAAAACTCTCTAAATCTTATGGCTGTCATGATAGGATATATTTGTGTCATATTCATACCAAAAATTATTGTGAAATAAAATATATGATTTTCTAATATATTGTAAATGAGGAGACTTTATGAACATTGATAATGTTTGTATATGGAGGGCCATTTATTCACTTCATTAAATAAAAATATTGTGTCCATATAACATAAAATGTGTAATATATCTCATTGACTATAAATAATACATTTATGATAAATGATGTTTATGCTAAATATGTATAAAAACAGTTATCAAAGATCTTTAAAATAAATGAAGCATAAACAGATGATCATCTAGATCACCAGATTTTCAAACAATAATCACAAAGTGAAGCCAGATTAATACCACGATGAATAATTAAACAAGAAGCTGATATTTATATTAAATTTCATTCATTTTATAAATGTCATTTGATTGCCTTAACAAATTGAATTTTGAAGATACTTTAATTGCATTTCCTATCCCTGTTATTTGTCTTATAATATTCTACACTTTACTGTATTGGTGTCCATATGTTCAGTATCTTTTATATCTCTAAAAACATCAGCTTTTAAAATGTGTTCTAGTTCAATAAATTTAAGCAGTATAGTCTGTACATCCAAGGTTAAGTTTGACACTATCTATTAGTTGAATTCATTAAGCAATGACATTTAAAACAGGTTTTCAATGTGAAACAATTTAATTGAACTATTCATGAATGAAGGTTTTGCTCAAATCACATACCTGTTTCCTTATTACTCTGACAATTTAAATCATTTAGTTAAAAAAGAACTGGAAATAAGAAGTAAAGGAGTAAAGTTGATGTCAAGAAGGCAATTAGCATGAGATGATCTAATGCTGTTAAAATTAATAAAACTGTAATGATTTATTCACTGTCTATAAAAAGATAAAGAGAAATATTTACTCCCTAAAATTATATTTGAAAATAAAACATCCTGTAATTTCATAATGAATTGTAATCTATACCTTTTCAAATTTTAGTGGTTCCAAAAGAGTTGTGGGAACACAATCACATTTTGGAATTTTTATTCATATACTTAAAGTATAGGCTGTTATTTCAATTTTATCCTATTTAATACTTTGTAGTTCAATGCAGGAAAACTAAGTGATAAATATTCAACTTTATTAAGACATGGTCAACTTTCTTAGACACAGGGCCATGTAATGAAGCTAAGGAGAACCTATTCTTAGAATGGCACCAGGACAAAGTTAATGTCTCCGAAAACAAAATCCAATGAAATTTAGAAAACACACACAAACACACACACACTTGATCATACAACTAAATTCTGGAATCTAGGTCCATGAATAAAAAAAACAAAGTATTATATTTAGTTCATAGTAAAATAAAGTATAGGTAAAAATTTTTGTGAAGTATTGTGCAATCTACTGACTTAGTTTTTCACATATAGTCTTAACAGCCTAGATGTTGGCATTTGAAAATGGGAGCTTGGCCAGACCATTAGATCTTGTACACAGGGCTTTCAATATAGAACTGAAAGCACAATAACACGACACAGGAGAACATTTTTATTTCTCCTCTTCCACTTGTAGTAGAAATTTGTTAAAAAATCCAGAGGCTTTACATACATAACTTGAGCATCAGTTTCCCTGACAGTGTGTTTATAGTTCCCAACTCCTGGGAAAACAATTTTCTCTTCTCATTTACTCATTTTTCAATTCTGTTAATGAAGCCTAAGAATCAATCTGGAGAGCTTTCTTTTCTACTGGTCTCAAAAGCATTTAGTACATATTAAATACATAACATAGATGATAGGGATAAATATTAAAGTTCATAATATTCATGATATTAACGTCCTTAAACCTAACTTTCCTTAGGTGAGGATTGAGGAGCCAGTGTGATTGAGCAATGGGTATATTACTTAACATATGACAGTAAATATTCAAAATTTAAGATTCACCTTGTCTATGTGGAAGATAGGTATATTGACTCCAAGAACTTTAGGAAATATGTCTGTAAAACATTTTGAGGGGCTGGAAAGATCAAAAAGACATACTGTGAAAACAGAGGGCAAAGACAAGGACAGGAAAAATTAAAGAGTGATGGAGAGAAAAAAATAAGGTAACTGTAGAAGGTGGGAAAGTGTCATCTAAAACTGTAGATTTATTGAAAGAACATATGAAAATCTAAGACTTTATAAAGTAACTAGAAATATAAATTCAGTACAAATTTTAATGGGAAGACTCTACTTAAGTTGATTTCTCCAATTATAAAAAATATAAAGTTTTAAATAAGAGTTACTGTGGCTCGTGGGTGATGCCTCCTTATGAAATGTTAGCCTTAAGATCCCCAATCTTCTGGATGCAATAAGGGCCCTTTCTATTTCTCTTGTTCGACCATCTGAATGATAGAGTTTATTCCACTGCTAAAGGTACTATAAGTTTTAGATCTAGGATTCACAGAAAATAGACTGAAACTGATCTACAAGCTTCTTTCCTGCTATGTAGAGTTCATAGTACTAGAGGGTACTGTGGAGAAGGAAAGTCATCAATCATTCAATCATTTGTGGACTTTAGAAGCTACAGTTTCAGCACATCAGGCAAAATATAACCAAAGTAACAACAGAAGCATGACTGTTATGTGAACCTTTAACCATGATATGACTCGATTTAATGAGTACTCCACAGGCATGCAAATAAACTGGGTTTTGTAAATCTAGCCAAAAAAAAAAAAAAAAAAAACCAAAGCTGGGGAAGTCACAAGCCCAGGGAGAGAATGAGTTACTGACAGTTTTCTAAATTGACATTTAACCCATTTTTCACATAAGTTTTATGGTTTTATCTATAGACTTGTGCTATCCTCAGGCTTGATCAGAGATGACACTTAATTTGAAGGGCAATAATTAATACAGGGTTTTATAACTGATGAAAATTCACAGAAAAGTGACTGTTTATTGCTTAATCATAAGCAAAGCACCCATATTACCCCTCAAGAATCAGGAAGCATCACAGATGAGGGAACAATTTGATAGTAAACATGGTAATAGCTGAAGTGTGGAGGGTGGCTCTATTACATTCTGTTCTGGATAAAGCCTTGGTATCCCACTCATCACCACCTAACTGGTGTGATTCCTAGCACAAGACAAGCAAAAAAATATTAAACAAAAGAAGGAAAGGAAATAGAGATCAGCTGGCAAAATTAGTGTTAGCAAGTATAGAAGAGGGATAAGCAAAGGTAATGGAGTGTGAACGGGACCACAATACACTCTTAAATGTAAGTAACTGTCAAAATAAACTTTTTACACTAAAGAAGTACAAGGTAAGTTTCTTCTTTTATCTCTGTATAAGTGTTAACACTCCAAAGGTTACCATTCAAAACAAAATTCTGATGAGTTCCTGCGCCATTTAGTAATCTTCCTGATTCACATGGATACAGACCCAAAGTCCTAGTAGTATAGAAGACTCCAATGCACACAACAGCAGAAAGCACAGTACTGCATTTGTAACCTGTTTTCTTTTACCTGTATCACATTTCTCAGCTTCTCCTCACGATTGCTATTACCTGCCTAATCACATTTGTCTTTAACTCATAAGCAGTTGTTTTCGCTCTGTCTTGTTTAAAGATTTTTTTTTTCTTATTTTTTTTGTGAACATAGTATAACCTTTTAGTCTTCTGGAAAATTCAAGTCATAATTAATAGCTTTAGAAATCAGGTCACCGTTAGAATGCTGAATTAGGACTGTACAATAGTTATGTTCCCTATATTTCTAGTTTTGATCATTTGAAAATTGAAAAAGCTGCTGTTTACAAAATAGAAGCTTTGTGAGGGTTTAAATCACTTTGTTTTTAAAGTCTCTCTTTTCTAGTGCATATACAAGTTTTGATTTTAGAAACAGACAGGGGTGAGGTTGAAGTACACTACGAAAGCCCAACAATTCAGTTATGCTTCATTTACTGTGGCATGGAAGATACTGCAAAAAAACTCTGCAGGGAATCTCGCTAGGGAATCCCACTGTCAAAAAACGTGCCTTAGTTCCATTGTTCTTATTGTTATAAAACACTGTGAGCAAAGACAACTTGAAAAGGAGAAAGTTTAGTTTGCTGTTTTGAGAGATAAGAGTCCATAATGGTGGAGAGAAGCATGGAGAAATGTGTGGGCATGGAGACAGGAACCTGAAGGCTCACACTGCACTAACGGAAGCATGAAGCAGAAAGAACAAACTAGAAATAAAGGAATCCCTTTACTCTCAGTCCCTGCCTTTAGGGACATACTCACTCTGGCAAGGCTTTAACTTTTATACCTATTAAAACAGTGTCACTAACAGGGAAAGAAGTGTTCTAATGCCCAAGAGTATGCAGAATATTTTCTGCTCAAAACATGGCACAGAACAATCACAAAATTGTTGTTCATTGCTGATTGTCTGTCTCATAAAAAGATTGTTGGTTGATAGTAACCCATTTCAAAAGTATTCACTTTATGGTGTTCATTAGCCATCATAAAAATGGAAATTGAAATAACACAGGCATTCCCCTCTCAAATCTCATACAAATACTCATCATTAAATAACCTCAAATACTCTTAAAATTTGGAGAAAGAAAGAACAAGTGTTATTGGCTGGTATGAGTGTAGACTATTTCAGTGTGTAAGATTCTCAAACGCTAGAAATGGAACCTGTCTATATCTCTTTTGGGCAAATACCCAAAGATACAATTGCTAACTTTGAATGTTGTTGCTTTATTTACAAAAGCTAAAAAAAAAAAAGTCACACTCTAAATCCATTATGGAAGACTGGAAAATGAAAAAGTTAATATACATATATATATAAACTATAATACATATATATAATATATATATAAAATATTATATATAATTATATATATAATTAAAGTTAGCTGGGATGAGAATCACTATGGACAGAAAGGATTAGTATGAAGTGCATGATGGGAAATCAGAAAGGAGTTATTTGGTCTATCACAATTAATCAAGAGTGGACATGGAGGGATTGAAAAGATGATGTGTGTGGAAACATAAGCTGATCAAAGACAGAGTTTTATGAAAAAGTTTTAAGTTAAAAATTACTATTTGAGGGGTAATTAAGTACATATAGGAATTTAGTGCAGGTGTGTGTGTGTGTGAGAGAGAGAGAAGGACAGAGTCAGAGAGAGAGGAAGAAGACCGAGGAGGATGAGGAAGAGGAGGAGAAGGAGGAGGAGGAGCAGGAGGAGGAGGAGGAGGAGGAGGAGGAGGAAGAGGAGGAGGAAGAGAAGGAGGAAGAGAAGGAGGAGGAGAAGAATTGTGTGAAATATCTTGCATGCTCTAAGTGGAGGTAGGAAAGACAAAACATTGCTATCTTGTTCAAGGCAGAAAGATAGAAATCTAAACACACTATTGACTCTAAAAAAATATATTGTTTCTGGCATAACTTCCCAAACAAGAGATTCTAAAATGTTAATTCAGATACCTTTAATTTAAGAGTATGCTAAAATTTATTTTTTCTTTTTTTGTGTTTCTAATTTTTAAGACTGTCTCCCCTTGCTGTACTGGCTGACAATAAGCTTTTAGCATAGTCCATTCTGTTTTTCTGTCTCACAACTATCAATCTGCTTAGTCCTAATAAGTATTAAAATTATAATCTTGACCTACCATACTGAGAAAACAGTCAAATTTGGAGGCAACCTCCTTTTAATGTATGTGAATTGTGTTATAAGAAAATCATTTTTAAACAATCTAATGACTGATTTATGATTATTATTTTTGAACAAAAATATTGTAAGCAAAGTAGTGTTATGGCTTACTATAAAACAAGATATAAAACTGTCAAAAGTTTTATTTGACCTAAGGGTTACAGTCAAAGAGGCTGAGGTAAGCAGTGAGTGGAAAACAGCAGAATTACCTATATAGTTAAATTAAACTTTAAAATATTCTTAAAAGTTTAAACTTAATGAATTATGTTTTATATACTAAGAAAGTAAATATAATAAAAATCATCTTGTGTAGAAAATGTAAATTCTTATTTTATGAATCACACAGTTACATGTGAGAAAATAAAACTGTAAAATTTAGAATTTTCTGAAATCTATAAAATTTTATTTACTCCCTGAGAGGCTTAAGAGAAAGATAATATAAAGGATACTCGAGAGTAGCCATGCATCCCTTTCATAGCTGTTCATTATGGTGCTTGGCCTACTGGCTCTACTCTCAGAATCAATCATCAAAGAATTTGCATCATATCTGTGGTCACAGAGCTGAGTATCACTAAATTTCTAGAAACGTAGCAAAGCAGCAGCAAGAAGTCTTTCCATTATCTAAATTATCTTAGATGACATTGTACAATTTTTTTTTTATACTTCACATCATGGAGGATTAGCAGATGACCCTGTATTTCCTTTTGTAAAGATAACAGAATCCACTTACTAACAGAATAGTAAGTGTCCCTCAAGGACACTTACTATTTCTACTTTGTTACATTTATTCATGTTACAGTGTAGCTTAACTGAGCTTCTGAACTTCAGACTGCACTGAAACTACTTCACAAATCCATCAAAATGTATTTTCCACAACAAAATTATTCTTATTGGACTGTGACTCCAGATTATATTGGTGAGGCTTTTTGTCATGAGTGCATCTGAGTTATCACATTTTATTATTCAGGATTCAACTTCTAGAATATACACTCCTAGGTTTCTATATTTCCCTCTAGATAATTTTTTAGTATTCAGTATATTTATTCCCCTTCTGGATTTCCATATTTCCCTCTAGCTAATTTTCACCAGAACTTTCTACTGCTTAAATTTACATCTGCATATGATAGATGCTTAATGAACACTTTTAGCTCTTCACCAACCACCTAGTCTCTAGAATACTATGAATACTTGCTCTTTGAACATTTTCCTACTTCAAATTCTCTCAGCATGTCACTGTTGTCTATTACACAAACTCATTCTTCTCCTTTAATTGTTGAATACAACTGCAACACTTATTCTTCAATCTCCTCTTGCTATACTTTCATATTATGACTAAATACTCCTAAAGAGATCCTGTGCATTTGTTTTGTTTTTGAGATATAGTAAGTATATTATGTAACTCTGGCTGTCCTGAAGTTCTCTATGTAGACATAGCTGGTCTCAAACTCACAGTGATCCACCATCCTCTGCTCTGAGTGCTGAAAGTCCAAACGTGTTTTTCCAAACTCTAAATAGTCTTATCCTAACATTTCCATTTTCATATCCATAATGTAGATTGTTAAGCAGTGTATCCTTTAGATGATATTAAATATGATGATTATGGGATGATAATAATGATTCATAGCTCCTATATCATGCTGCTGAGAGTAAATATTATTTCCTGATAATTTATAATTTGTAAGGCTGGGACCCAAACAGGTAAAACACTTTTCAACAATCGCTTATATATTATTTTTATTCTATTTATTCTATTTATTTATTTATTTGTTTATTTATTTTTATAATCCTTCATAAATAGTATTTTCAGTTGCAAGTACACCTGGAAATAGTCTAGTTTTGATAATGAAGTCATGATTATAACAAACTGAAAAGCAAGTCTGTATTTTTCTACATCTTTAAAGTTGAAAGACTATAAAATTTAAACAATCATCTAAATACAGCATTAAATTTAAAACAAATAGTAAATATATACACTCTCTGCGTAATCCAAATGCTAGGGCAATACTCCCATTTACAGACCACTTTGGTATTATGTTAATTTTATCAAACAAATAGTGTAGGTTTATCCATGGAATCTGTGGTCTACAAGTCAAGGATTCTTGGCCAAAGTTATAGTTCCAAGCAATTATTTCCTCATTTGACACTTGCTGTAAATCTTATCTGATAGATTTTGCTTATAAACATTTTACACAAGAACAGGAAACACTGAGGAAACACTGAGGAAACACTGGGGAAACACTGAGGAAACACTGAGGAAACACTGGGGAAACACTGGGGAAACACTGAGGAAACACTGGGGAAACACTGGGGAAACACTAGGGAAACACTGGCGAAACACTGGGGAAACACTGAGGAAACACTGGGGAAACACTGAGGAAACACTGAGGAAACACTGAGGAAACACTGAGGAAACACTGAGGAAACACTGAGGAAAGACTGAGGAAACAC
>JADRCD010125572.1:12801-40772 GCA_019843815.1 Montemys delectorum
AAACAAAGGGGAAACAAAGGGGAAACACTGAGGAAACACTGAGGAAATACTGAAGAAACACTGAGCAAAGACTGAGGAAACAAAGGGGAAACACTGAGGAAACACTGGGAAAGCACTGAGGAAACACTGGGGAAACACTGAGGAAACACTGGGGAAACACTGAGGAAACACTGGGGAAACACTGGAGAAACACTGAGGAATGAGGAAAGGAATACCTAGAGATTTGGGAGGGTTACCAGACCACAGGAAAATATTTTGAACAAGACAAGACAGTGGCTAAGGTTGCCTTCACAAAACGACACAAGATCAAGCCATTGAACATTCTGACACAGTATAGGTAAGGTACATTAACACCTCCCCCCCCAAGCCAACACCTAACTAAGGTTCAATTAGCAATTGATGGGAGTTTGTTGGAGCAGAGTGAAAAATTTTTCCTTTAAATATTTTGTCCTGGTAACTTGAACTAGATTCAGGGGATATTCCTATACCCACAAGTACATGGGCAATGGAAAATGGACTACATATCTTTTAAAATGTAGCAAAAGAGGACATGAAGTTGCAAAGAGGTAGGGAGGTATAAGGTGTGTTGGGTAGAATTTAGTGGTATAATGCTTGACTATATTAATCATTCTTTGAATGTATGAAATTCTAAGGTAGTAAAAAATAATTAGTAAAATGTAGTTTTCCATTACCCTATGAAAAAATGAACACTTGTGAATGATAACTATCTTCAGATGAGAGGAAAGGAACATACAACTGTAAAGGACAAATTCAGAAATATGAGAGTGGCAAATTATAAGCATTGAGTTGTGTGTATTCAAAAATTCATATAGACAGTTGTTTGGTCTTTGAAGTTAAAAAGTGAAGACATTTAAAAAGATAAGTGGTATTTTAAATAGATTTGGAAAACCTAAACATAGCTATTAACAGAAATTGTTGAATCATAAAGCATGTACAAATGTTTACATTTATATTTTGAAATTATTTGCAAAATATGGAGTATTAAATAACAAGACATTTTTATAAGAGTTGTCTATTTAATGAAAGAAGAATAACTACTAAAATGTAAAACTTCAAAGTATAAATTAACAATGTATAATGTATAATGAAAGCACAAAAGGTAAAGTCAGTTCTCCTGAATTGGTCAAGGAATACCGAACAGAATGTATCTGAATAAGATGGCTTTAAACATTATAAGCAGCACACTGCAGTTACAAAAGATTTCACACTGAGAACACAGAAATCTAAAAATAAGAACCATATACTCAGAAATCACAAGTAGATCCATGCACATTTAGGGAGGAATATAGATCACAGAGGTGTATCACAAGGCTTGAAAATGGGGCTGTACCTCAACAGTGAAGAGGATTTTTGTGCTAGGAGAAGAAATTTGAATTTCATTCTGAAGTACTCAGTTGTTTTCTGACAGTATGTTAGAAAATGGCATGTTTTTCAAGTATATATATAACTTATATATAACTCTGGTCAATCTAGAGCTCCCAATGAGCAAAATTGTCAGTCAGGTTGAGGGTCTACTAGCTTCACTTGCAGAACATTGGATATTGCAGGTACTTCAGGCAGGAAATACAGTTCATTAAATTCTGCCTTAAGGGTTCCTGAAACTATGTCTAAAGATGTTAAAGCAACATGGTGTGCTGGGACAAATGAGGAATTCAGTTCATATTGTAGAAATGTCAAAATAGTCAATGTCAGGGAGCAAAGCACAGTTGTATATGCAAAACTTGTACAATTAATAATAATTAAATAATAATATGATAATATACTGGTTTTTTTTAATCTTCTAATTTCTTCCCTCCTCTCTGCCTCCCTCCCTTCCTTTCTTCTTTCTTTCCCTCTTCACTTCCTCCCTTCCTCCATCCCTCCTTCCTTCCTTTCTTCTTTCTCTCTTCCTCTCTTCCTTTTTCCCTCTCTCCCTTGATACATCCATCGCTCCCTCCATTATTTCTGTTTGGTTTTGTTTTCTAATACAGGCCAGAAAATGGAAGGATCCTTAATGTGGTCATATTTGAAAGAGAGACATTCAGTGAACTTCTACAGTCCAACTTTTGGGTCCTGACTTGAGATTAAAGTTTAAGTTGAGAGCTAAGGACATACAGCTAAGGACATTCATATCTAGTCATTCCAAAGGAAGTTATGGTGATGCATACACAGAATTCATCATTACCTCATACTGTGAATTGTCTGACAAATTTTAAACCTATGAAATATCTTTCTATTAAACAAGTTACCCTCTGACCAAGGCCTTTTCTTTCCTCAACATGAGATTTCTAGCAAAATTCCCATTTCTTTGGGGGTCATTTGTGAGAATAGCCTAAGAGTCATATTTAGAGATACACGTATCTCCTTAGAATATCTTCATTTCTATTCAAAGTCCTTAGTGATCAGGGAAACAAATCTAAAGGAACTTGAGAATCTACCTTACATCAACCAGAATGGCTAATATCAAAACCTCAGGTGACAGCACATGTTGGCAAGAATATGGAGAAATAGGAACACTCCTCCATTGCCAGTGGGATTGCAAACTGGTACAACCACTCTGGAAATCAAACTTGAGGTTCCTCTGAAAAGTGGAACTAGATCTACCTGAAGTCCCAGCAATTCTACTCTTGGGAATATACCCAAACAATGCCCCACCATGCCACAGGGACACTTGTTCCACTATGTTCATAGCCTTACTTGAGAGAGAGAAGAAAGCAATCACAAGGGGGGAGGGAGGGTGGGAAACAGGACAGGGAGGGGAAGAGGGAAACATGATTTGGTATTAGGTAGAAGGAAAAAGACTGAAGCCCTGAGGGCCAGCGGAAAGTTTGGAAACAGGTAACCTCTGGAGATAGGAGATTGGGCCAACCCTAGAGAATGGCACCAGAAACCTGGGAGGTGAGAGGCTCTCAGGACTCAAAAGGAGGGACCATTGCTGTAATGCCCTATAGTAAGGAGAGGGAACATATAGAGCCCACCTCTAGCAAGAAGACAGGTCATAGCATGAGGGAGGGAGTTGCCATCCCACAGTCAAAACTCTGACCCATAATTGTTCCTGTCTGAAAGAACTTCAGGGATGGAAATGGAGAAGAACTTGAGGAAAAGAAGATTCAGTGACAGGGTCAAAGTGGGATCCAGCTCAAGGGGAGGTCCCAAGTCCTGACACTATTACTGAGGCTATGGAGCACTCACAAAAAGGGACCTATCATGACTATCCTGCGAAAGGCCCAACAAGCAGCTGAAAGAGTCAGATGAAGATATTTGCACCTAACCAATGGACAGAAGTTGCTGACTCCTGTGGTTGAATTAGGGAAGGAGGAGGAGGGTGATCCTGTAGAAGGACCATCAGTTTCAATTAACTTGGATCCCCAAGATCTCTCAAACACCTCAAACACTGGGCCACCAACCAGGCAGCATGCACCAGAAGATATGAGGCTCCCAACATATATACAGCAGAGGACTACCTGGTCTGGGTTTAGTCAGAGAAGATGCACCTAACCCTCAAGAGACTTGAGGCCACAGGAAATTTAAAGGTGTCATTGGGTGGGGGTAGATGGTGGGGACATCCTTGTGGAGACAGTGGTTGGGGAGGAGGTGTGGGATTTGGAATAGTCATAGGGTGGACCGGGGGGGAGTAAAGTCTGGAGTGCAAAAAATAAAGAAAGAAAAAATTAAATAAAAAACCAACCAAAGGATAAATAAGCATCATGGTTAGAAGACATTTATTTAGTTCCAGGTAGACATGGATGACAACTCGTTAAACCTGAGGATCATGGTGATAAAAAGCAAATCCATAATTTGTCCAGTTAAAGGAATCTGTGTTTTGTTGTGTTCCTGGGATTGGCCAGTCAACTGCCTCTCCCTAAATCAGGATGTGAGAGACCAGCAGCTTCTGCTGGCTTCTTGGAGTAATGTTGATAGGAGAGAAAAGATATTCACACAGGCTAGAGATTTGTCTGTTACACATTGTTGAAAGATAGAATGAAAGGGAGGAAACAAGGACCAGGACATACATCAATGAATGGTACTATATGCAGTTTACATCAGCTCTAAGAAATAAACTCTTAATTACAAATAGACCTTAATTTACAGTTCTTAACATAGGACAAACAGCCAATTTTTTTTCTTTCACTAGGATTTAGCACAAAACTAACAGAAATACCTTTATTACAAATAAATACCTTAACTTCCTAGGAATTAACATAAAATAAACATGAACTTATATTTTAACTGTCCTAATTGCAAACAAGAATTTCTAAACTGAAAGCTATATATGGTTCCTGTTTTAGTCTCGAAAACCATTTGTTATAAGTTCCTATGTTTAGGTTAACTTAGGAAGAGTCTGCAGTTATTTCCTTATTTCTTAGTGTTTCAACATCATATATTATACATTTCTAGGGTATTTGTACTCTCTAATTTAGAATGACCAAAAGAAATTCCTACTTGAAAAATATTTAGTTATTTTTAATTTATGTACCTTCATAAGTATAAAATATAAACAGAATTCATACACCATATGTAAGGTGTATGCCTATGTATATTTGTCTGTGTCTGTGTTTGTGTGGGTGTCTTTCTGTGTATAGGTTTAGATTTTTCTTTTTTTCTTTTATTTTGTTGGATATTTTTACTTATATTTCAAATGTTTCCTAGTTTCCGTGTCTACTTTTAATTATAGTTTTTAAATGTTTTAATCTCTATTTTAGCCCACCACCAACCAGAGTTAGTTGAAAGGAAAGGTTAGTAGAACAAAGAAGGATGTTGACCTGTGTAGAAATAGTTCTTTGGAGCAAATTCAATCTGCATTTTCAGGATATTGGCAATATGGTTCATAGCAATCAGCAGTGACAGTTGGATCCACTTGTAAACACCAATCACTAGCCAGCAAAGGCAGTTTGATCCAGATGAAACTTCGAGGCTCTACAGTATCTGCAGAAGCAGCAAGAAGTCACTGGAACACCACCCGAAATGCTTTGATGCTTTTCTCTCTATAAAGTCACAACAAACAATGACCAGTAAAGAAGCTTAAGGCAATGCAATACTGTACAGCATGATCAGTGAAGAACAACATCAACAAAGCCCAACATTGATCATCAAAGAATGCTAAGGTGTACCATTAACACACAGCCTAGTCTACCATCTGTTAAGTTATATCCTTTCTAAACACCACGAGCTCTCTCAGGCATCAGTTCTAGCAAAACATTACATGACCCTTTTTCAGGGACTTTCCAGAAATGTGCTATGTGCCTGTTCTCAGCAAAACATCCTTCTGCATGTCTGCTTCATCAAAAACATCCTCTCATAAGATGGTTTCCAGAAAAATATCATCTAATGCAACTGAGGCTCCAAAGAAACCAGAAATCTCTCTCTCTCTCTCTCTCTCTCTCTCTCTCTCTCTCTCTCTCTCTGTGTGTGTGTGTGTGTGTGTGTGTGTGTATGTGTGTGTGTGTGTTATTGACACTGTAACTCTTAACTGTTTTCTCTACTAAGTCAAAATATGATTCAAGGAAAATAATATGTATTTCACTAGATAAAGATAATTTTCCTAGTGAGTAAGAAAGTCTTTGAGATATACAGGCTAATCATAAATACAAAACTCCTTTGAGGATCCACTCCCTCATGAGAGCATATTTGTAAGTAGATGTCAGTAGGGAGCTGTGATTTGATTTGTTGATCATATTCTATCGATTTTAAAAGAATTTGATAGCTAATCCTGTTTCTGGGAAACACCATAGAAATCTTTCCCAGTTGTGAACAAATAAATTAAAACTTGTGCATGGAACTAATTCTGGTAACTTCAAATATTTTGGAGTAAATTATTCTGAGTAGCCACAGCCATCTGAACCTCACTGACCTTCTGCACTGAGCTCTCTTGCCTTTCTATTGTATCTCTAAGGATATGTGAAGAGCTAGAGCTCCCAAGTGCTTTGTGTTGTGTGTGCTACAACAAGTGCTCTACTCCATATTTAATAGCTTGCTGATATTTTGCACAAAAGTGATGTATTTGTCTAAGGAGAGAAAGATTTTCTAATGATTGCCCATATGAGGTTTGCAGCACTGGTTTGCCCACACATTCCATTTTTCATACACTATTTTTAATAATATTCTTTCCCCTTACCCAGATCCTACTGAATGCTCAAGAACTTTATTCCTGTTACCCTGTCTCTCTATACATCTAATATCTCTCTCTCTTTCCAAAAGAAAAAAGAAAATGTTCAAATTTCAAAATGTAAACATGAGGCTATAAAAATATTTAACATAAACATGAAAAAATGTACAAAAATACACTCACTTTTCCCTGGTATTTGAGTTTTAAGTCCTAGAAAGTAGCATTTCTAAAACCATACATTCCCAGAAGGACAGATTAATAGAGCTTGACAGAAGCTTAGAAAATCATCGCTGAGCACTCAGCCTCAAGGCAGCACATGTCTAACCCATCTGGGATGGTTCATTGTCTACGCCTCTCTGGAATATCTCAGGATGCAGACACCATAACCTACGCTGCAACTTTCACACCCTGAAAGTCTAAAACTTTCTCAGTCACCCAGGAAAAATGGGTTAGGTTTTAACAAAAGTTTAGTGTATTTTTTTTCTATTAAAATTATTTCAAGTCTATAGAGTACCCTCTCTTACTTTCCTTTCTTTCTCATGTGTGTTTGAGGGGGAGGGCCTTAAGAGAATAAAGACAAGTAGACAGAGACAGAGGCAGAAGTAGTTCCAGTGTGAATCATTGGGGGAAATATAAAACATTTTCATCAAACAACATGATCATACAGATAATTGTGTCATTTTTTTGACAACTGAATTCTACCACTTGATATTTTATGTGCTCAATTAACATACAATAATTAACCTTCTTTCAATGTTCTGTAATGGGTTTTGTTTGAAATATTTCACAATTTATAAATACACAAAGCTTTTGCATATACTAATACTTCAATTGATCATTAACATTTTACAAGAAACAGTGCACTCTATTAAATATTGTTAAGAAAAATAATGATAATCTGTGGTAAGGAAGAAGTATCCACATTTTTGTATGCAACCAGTTATTTAACAAATCTGAGGAGATTTAATGTGATTCTTCATTTGTTTATATTGAATCATGAAAATACCTTCTGTTTCTGAACAGAAATATGTGGCTTCTCTGGAGAGTCAGTGTACTAGAAAAAATGTGATAGACAAGCATGTCAGTGTTCCATTTCTTTGTTTTATTTTTTAAGTAAAAATTTGATATGATGATACTGGCATTCGTTTTTCTTCAATGAAGTCTTCAATGCTCCTTCTGCTACATGACTGACAATAACATGACATTCTACAATGGACCTTTTGATCTCCACTATGCTTGTTTTATTTCCTTCTATTTTAGTAGTGAGCTACCATTCCTCCTAGGAAGACTATAGGTACATAAGTCTAACAATAGAATTATTCTTGCAACTAATGTCAGAAAAACTGATCTCAAATAATTTCAGCTACATTGAAAATAACTACCTAAAAATTTGACATTCCCCAAAAGGCTAAAATGCTTTCCATTCCTGAAAATAATGAACTATAGCATTTTGAAACACACATTTACAAACAAATGAGCTACATGTATTCTTTTGTGCTGGAAACATGACAAAGTGAATATGATTTTGGAATTTGTAAAATATTTCTTTTGTAGATTTTGTATCTGAGCAACATTATGTAAAACCCTTTTATCAAAGTGTGAATTTAGTATGTAGAAACAGAGAACAGCAGATTCTTTCTCCCTGATTATAACAGCCAAGAAATAAAATGTAATCAGTTTCAGTGTGACAGGTTACAATGAGGTTAAATTTTCTGACAAAACTAGTTAAAAATAACATTATTCCTATGAAACTGTTAAATTGCTTTGTAAAATAGTTTAGGATTTTTACTGCATATGATTCAACAGGTGTTAGTGTAGTTTGTGAAATGTTTTTCTTTTTTCTTTTCTTTTTCTTTTAACAGATGCATATTGCAACAAAGTCTCTGCCTCTTTTTTATACAAGGAACAAATGAATACCCTGTGGTAAATTGTTAAAATAAGATTTTAAAAAGTCATAGTGAAGTATTTGACCACTGAAGGATCATCCTAAACCTTTTTTAAGTAATAATTTTTAATTTTATTTATTAGTAATGGGGTGGGCATGTGCCGTGGAAAGGATGTGGCAACTTATGAACTTGGAGTTGGTTCTCTCCTTCCACTTATCCACGGCTCTGTGGGGCTAAGCACTGATCACTAGGCCTGCAAAGCAAGCGCCTTTATCTGTTGACTCATTCAGACAGCATTCATCCTTCATTTCCATCTTTCCAAATTACATTTACTGATTTAGTGGGGGCATGTGTACGCTTGTGCAGAGAGAGGTCAGAGACCAAATTGCGGAAGACAGTTCTCTCCTCCCACCCAGTAGGTCCCAGTGGTTGAACTCAGGGCTTCTCCCACCCAGTAGGTCCCAGTGGTTGAACTCAGGGCTCCTCCCACCCAGTAGGTCCCAGTGGTTGAACTCAGGCTTGGCGACAGGCACCTTTACTGATTGAGCCAATTTTTTTTTTTTTTTTATCTTAACTGTGGATCACAGCTCTACTCTAGATAAGCTGTAAATATCCACTGATACAGGCTTGAGTACCTAACTGCATTTTAAATGCTCCTATAATAAAAGAATTCATCTCTCTATCAAAGTGGTACCAAATATTTGCACACTTTACACTGACAGGTACAATTTCAGGGGAGGTTCCTGCTGGAGTTAATTACCCAACTGGTTGTAACATTAGATGCCGTCACTCCAGCCTCAATCACTCACTATTTGAATCAAATAATTTAAACCACATGAACCATTTCTCTTTCTTTGAAAGGATTATTGTGGATTGAGGCAGAGGTGATACTTGCTAAATATGTGCTTCAATGTAGAGAGACACTCTAATACCTTAAATATGTTAACCTTGTAATTATTCCTAGCATAAATTCTTAGAGTCTTAGTCATTTATATACTCATATATGCATATATATATGTATGTATAATATACACATATGGGTAAAACTATATTCTTAGCAACTTACATTGGATTAACAAAGGAAAATATTTCAATGTTATCTGATCATCAAAGTAATAACATTTGCCACAAATTGAGGAAGGTATATGTCAGTTGTTTTCGTGCAATGTCCCAGATATCTCAAGCCTTTAAGAAGGCATGCGACCTCTACTTACTATGGGTAAATTCCAGCTTAGAGAAGATGGGCCTCCCTGCTTTTGACTGACAGAGCTTCAAGTATTTGGGTAACACACAAGCACTCTATGAATGAAGAAAAAAAAATCTTATTGGAAGGATATATCATGTATGTGAACTAGTATGACCTTTTGAGAACAACTCCTAGCTACAGAGAGACCTGAATAGCAATACTGGGACATGTAGAGGCATTCCTTTGATACAGATAGATGCTCAATCTCATGTAAAAGTATTCAGTGATCTTACAATAGAAATTGTTATAACATAGGGAATTTATAACAACATAAAATACTCCAAAAATTTAATATAATAACAAAAGCCTGAGATTTTCTTTAAAATAACAACAATTAAAAAAGGCCTATTATCCTCTGATCTACTCAATGAAATTAAGAATCAATGACTCATACCAGTGTTGCTTAAGTTGCTTTCCATGGAAGCATGTTAATAAACAGGGCATCCTGATATGTATGAACGTGTCTTCCAAATGATCTGGGGTTTAAACATGACACAATGAAAAGTAGACTGCCTAACATGTGCAAAGATTAGATCTAATAAACAATTACAATGCTTTATAATTTATGTACCAATTATTATTCAGGATGTATACTAGAAACTTCAGTGAACTACATCCTCTATGAACTTAAAAGCTAAGTTTTGTGTTATATCAATGAGAATTTATATCTGTATTTCCAGTAGGAATACAGAATAATATATAAGACTTGCAAGACTGTAAGAGGATAATAAAATGCAACTGATAGAAATATGAACAAAAATCAATGAGATGTTTATTACTGAAACAATGTATATGCTCAAGAAAATGTGTCAGAGAAAATTCTGTTTAAGGAACTGACTCTTGATTTAAGGGGGAACAACAAAGAGAAATAAGATAAGCGAATATGGTTAGGAAAAGCATTGACATCTATATCCATCAAATGTGTTCAAGAATGTACATTGAAGATTAGAAATGCTAGGCCCAGCAGTGGTGGTCCATGCCTTTAATCTCAGCACTTGGGAGACAGAGGCGGGTGGATTTCTCAATTTGAGGACAGGCTGGTCTACAGAGTGAGTTCCAGAATAGCCAGGGCTACACAGAGAAATCCTGTTTCGAAAAACCAAAGGGGGGAAAAAAAGAAAAAAGAAGAAAGAAATGCTGGTAGACATAAGCAATTATGAAACTAAGATATTTACGAACAAGATGGAAAAGGTATATCATGTTAGAACACATAGTTTCAGAGATTGAGAAATGGCTCTGTGGTTAAGTTTCTCCTGTAGAAGACATAGACTTAATGCCCAGCACCCACATAATGGATCCACTTCCAAGGATTATATATATTCTCTTTTGAGCTCTACAGGAATGAAGCACAGGTAAAGTAGAAATATATATGTCTGTGACTATTCACAAAGGCACTGTTAATATAGACCTGAAGGTTACTGCTGCATTTTAGTGATTTAAAATTCATATATATGAAAATCTGCAAACAATTAGAATTGACTCCAAGACACAAAGCAATATCCATTAACCACAGGTACTGAAGAAACCAACAGAGCGAAGAATTGTCTTAATACAATGGGCTCAGAGGCTCTGACTTTCCTGGCATTCCATTCAGAAGTTCAGGTATCCCATTGCATCTGTATCTGCAGGAAGTAACACCTGAGACCTCTGCTTGGCTTGACTCATATTGCAGCGGGAAGCAACTCATGAACTTTTCCTGTGTCTCTGGAGTTTCTCCCTTCCCACCAAGATAGAAGTGACTGGTCAGATCACCTGGACTTTCTCTGATTGTCCTTTAAGCTGCCCTGCTTTAATAATCTGATACTTATGTCCAACTCAGAGGAGGAAAAAAAGGGCACCTATTTTCAGATATTCTATATCTATTAAGTGGACAATGACAGAAGCAATCACTGAATTCCATTTGCAGGGAAAAAAAGCAAACCTTTGCTGAGGGTCAATAAGTACAGTCAATTTTAATTATTGCTAGCAGGTATGTGCTCTCAAGTCCCTTCAATCAATCAGCAAATATTGAATCTTTGCTTTTGGAATACCCATCAAGGATCTTTCCCCATTTCATTAAAAAACACATTGATCAACTAACAAATATGTGTTTTGGTTCTTGTGTCTTACTAAATACATACATTTAATATCATTGGTTCATTAATACTGAAGTATGGCTAAATTAAAATTTACTTAGGACACAGGTGTTGGCATTTTTTTCAATAAAACAGTCTTCCCTTTTTAGTAACATAAACAGTGACTTTACTTGGAGGCATTTTAATTTAAAAAAATCAATCATGAAAGTACACACACACACACACACACACACACACACACACACACCCCAGGGAAAAAGTAGTGAAACCCAGGAGGAAACGGGAGAACTCATTGATTTAGGGAATGTGCTGAAATAAGCATCGGCTCCTCCACCCTGAGCTGTGAGCATGCTCAGTGGACATTGAAATGCTTCACTCTTTCCTGAACTTACATGGTAATTTTTAAATTAATCATTTTATTTATTTACATTTCAAATGATACCCTCCTTTCTGGTTACCCCTCCACAAACCTTCCATCCCACCCCCCCTCTCCTCCTCCTTGTGTCTATGAGGATGCTCTTCCACCCACTCACCCAATCTTGTCTCACCTCTCTTGATGACTTTAGCTGAAATACCCAAAACAAAGGGGAGATACAACCTGTAGAGTCCACCTCTATGATTATTTTCAAAGGTACTATGTTTACTGGCTAAAGGTTATTGCTCAATATATTGTATCCACTGAAATGTATACATTAGGAAAATGATATGAGGACAAAAGGAAAATGTCAAACCCTTACTTTTGTGATTTTCATTGATAATATCTTGGCCTTTTTCTTGAGTTATAAAGTCTTAAATGTGCAATGAATTTGCATGAATGCAATTTATTAATCAGCATTTAATTTGAAGAGAATTTACTAATTCATTAATGCAATGTTTAAAGGGATCTAAGTTCTATAAAAAAATGCAAAAATGGAAGCAATAGAAGAGGGCCTTTAAAGCCTAGCACAATGCTAGGTGTAATGATATATTCCTGAAATCAGAACACTGGGGGATGGAAGAAAAAATAATGATTCCATGACCAACCTTCATAACTTATGGAAATACAGAATACTCTGAACTACATAAGAGCATGTCTTCAAAGAATCCATCAACAATCCAAAGCCTAGACTAATAAAAATAAGCTTTTTTTCATGTCTTTGTAAAGTGTTTTGTTACTTTCTTGTAGAGTAGTCAATATTTTAAATCTCACCAAATCAGTTAAATTATAAGATCACATGGAAATCCTTGTTAGAGAGAATGATCTACCAGTTATTTTATTTTAGAACTATTTGGCTTTTAGATTTTATCCATTTACAAAATATTCACTAGGATTACAAAATTAGAACAATCCCAGAGAAATTGTTATATGCACTAATTGTGCAATACTGCAGTTCTTTAAAAGATCGTTTTAAAAAAATCAATATTTAATTAACAGAAAGTGCAGCAGATAGTTTTGAATAATCATATGCAATATGCATTTTATATATAGTTAAACATTTTATGCTTAAGTATAGATTTTTAAGTGACCATAAATTTAACAAAAACATATCTGGCTTTCTGAAATTCTAATGACATTAGAAATAATGCTTTTGTAAGAAAAATGCATTGATGAGTCAAGAAAATTAAGCTCTTTTAATCTTTTCCCTTCAAGTGTAATTTACTAAGGACTGATATAAGATTGTAGTTAGAATTATTGTCTTTTCAGTTAAAAGTTATATTCTCAATTTGTGGCATAGAAAAGACAGTTCAGCTCTGTCTTCTTTTTTTTCTTTTTATTAGATATTTTCTTTATTTACATGTCATATTTCCCAGTTTCTCCTCCAAAAAAAAAAAAAAAAAAGACAAAAAACAAAAAACAACAAGAACAAACCCCTGTTCCCTCCCCTCTCCCCCTGCTCACCATCCCACCCCCTCCTGCTTACTGGCCCTGGCATTCCCCTACACTGGGGCACAGAACCTTCACAGGGCCAAGGGCCTCTCCTCTCGTTGATGACCTACTTGGCCATCCTCTACTATACACATGCTGCCGGAGCAATCAGTCCCACCATGTGTACTCCTTGGTTGGTGGTTTAGTCCCTTAGGGCTCTGAGGGCACTTGTTAGTTCATATTGCTGTTCATCCTAAGGGGCTGCAAACCCTTCAGCTCATTCTGTCCTTTCTCTAGCTCCTTCATTTGGGGACCCTGTGCTCAGTTCAGTGGATGGCTGTGAGCCTCTACTTCTGTATTAGTCGGGTACTGTCAGAGCCTCTCGGGAGACAGCTATATCAGGCTGCATCGTCCTTCCTTCAGTCTCTGCTCCATAGTCTCTGCAACTCAGCTCTTTCTTCTAAACACTACTACCCAATGACCTATAAGATTTGTAGCTGATACATTCTGTTTTCATAGTTCCACTGGCTTACAGCTCACATTTTTTTCCCTCACACTTCAACCTCCCATTTTTGAGTTAGTCCATAAAACAAAAGCATGCTGTGCCTAAACAACAGTTAGCACAGAAAAATCTTGCCTCAATACCTAACTCAGAACCCAGAAAGCCCCCAGATACTGCACCACTAACCAGGAGCATACACGGGCTGGTCCGAAGCCCCTGGCACATACTTAGCAGAGGTCTGCCTGGTCAGGCCTTCATGGGAAAAGATATGCCTAATCCTGGGCAGACTTGAAGCTCCATGGAAGGGAGGGTGCCTGCTGGGGTGAGGAAGCACCCTCTCAGAGGCAAGGGGAGGAGGAATGGTATGAGGATGTGTGGGAGAAGGGGATGGGGGGCAACGACTGGAATATTATAATTTAAATTAAAAAAATAGGTAGCAAAAGTTAGGAAATATTCAAAGTATCAAGGTTCTTAAAAAGCCAATATTTATGCTAAAATGTTTCAGAACTGTTAAGCTAAAGTCCATATTATTAAAAGAGTATAGTCTCTCATTCACACAGTTAACTCGGTACTGAAATTGAAAACCAGCGTGTCTTCATGGTCAGTCACTTTTTTTTTTAAGCAAAACACTAGATTTATTTTATTTTATTTTATTTTTTATGGTAATGCTCTTTTTTTTATTAGATAATTTCTTTATTTACATGTAAATTTCTCCTTCCCCAGTTTCCCCTCCAAAAAACAAACAAACAAACAAACAAACAAACGAAAACAACAAGAACAAACCCCTTTTGCCTCCCCCCTCCCCATGCCTGTCACCCCACCCTCTCCCACTTATTGGCCCTGGCATTCCCCTACACTGGGGCACAGAACCTTCACAAGGCCGAGGTCCTTTCCTCCTATTGATAATCTAATTTGCATTCCTCTACTATACACATGCTGCCAGAACATTCAGTCCCACCCTGTATAGTCCTTGATTGGTGGTTGGGTCCCTGGGAGCTCTGAGGGTACTAGTTAGTAATTGTTGTTCGTCCTAAGGGGCTGCAAACCCTTCAGCTCCATAGATCCTTTCTCAAACTCCTTATGCATTCTCTGATAAGTGATTAGCCCAGAAGTTTGGAATACAGGAAGAACAACCGACAAACCATAAGAAACTTAAGAAGGAAGACCAAAAGGTGGACATTTCATTCCTTCTTAAAAGGGGGAACCAAATACCCACAGAAGTAGTGGCAGAGATTAACTATGGAGCAGAGACTGAAGGAAGGACAAGCCAGCCTGATATAGTTATCTCCTGAAAGGCTCTGACAATACCTGACTAATACATATGTAGAGGCTCACAGCCATTCATTGAACTGAGTACACGGTCCCCAATGAAGGGTCAGCCACCTTTATACTCTGAAAGAAGGGAACACTGAAGTCAATGGTACAAGCCGTTTATTAATAAGTTGTTAAATCAACAATCAATGTTTCATTTATTGATATATGAATTTAATGAATGGCTGCATTGACAAAACATCAACTTATTAATTTTTAAAATGAATAATAAATAATGTTTCATTAGCAAAACTAATAGTTGCAAGACAAAAAACAAGTGGATAAGATATTGGCACATATTTTCTTTGCACACTGCAGTAAAGTCTGAATTACCTGATATTCTGTGACTTAAGAAAATACTCTGGAATCATGACTCTAAATCAACATTAAGCTATTTGTTTATTGAAGGGTTTATTATATAGATAATTCATAGTTCTTTGGCCTCAGTCTCTAATATGCTGAGATAACAGGCATGAGCCATGTTTCTGAACTCAAAATCGGCTTTCTAAAGCAGATTTCTTCAGAGCATTTATGGCAGTTAAGTGTGAGGACATAAGTACTTGCCCTGATCACTGATGAATGTGCAGGATGTGGCCATCCTAACTACAGGTGGTATCTTTGCAAGGAGAGTACACGCTTTTCAGAGGTTATTAGATGTAGTACATAAATAGTTTTGAGGGCTTAGACTTTTCCAAGTCTACTTTACTTAGGGTTCTTAAGCACTCCAACTATCCATCTAGCTCAACAATCAAAGGTAGGGAACACAGATGGTTAATAAGATGAGAGGCTTGTAGGCTTGGTTAGAAGTAGTTCTTTGGGGCCATCCCTAACATCCTTGTCAGGATACCAGCAATTCAATACAATAGCAAACACCAAACATGAGTCAGTAGCAGTTGCTCCATCCTACAGAAACCACAAAGCTCTGCCTAATTGGCATGAATCAGAGAAAACGGCAAGAATTAGACAGAATAGCATGAGAAGTTCTTTGGTGTGTTTCTCACTACCAAGTGAAGAACAGTGAAGACTAGTGAAGACCAGCCAAGCATTGTACGGGTAGAGAAGACCAGCAAAGCATTGCTGTATGGCGATGCAAGAACGTCCTTTCACTGTTTATGAATTTCCATTTATACTCTTTCCAAACATCATGTGTGCTTTACAGCATCTGATCCACTGAAACATCACATGCCTTCTCTTGTGTCTGCTTCAGAGAAACATGTTCTTGCTGGACAACTTCTAGAAAAATACCATGTGACACAACTGAGTCTACAAAGAAACCAGAAATAAATTTCCACTTCAAAAGACTATGAATATATAAAAATTGTACTAATACTTAGTTTTATACAAACTTAAGAACCAAAAATAAATAAATAAATAAATAAATAAATAAATAAATGAATAAATGAACAAATGAATAAATAAAATTTGTTGTAAAGAAAGAAACTCATGCTGGGCGGTGGTGGTGCACACCTTTAATCCTAGCACTTGGGAGGCAGAGGCAGGCAGATTTCTGAGTTCGAGGCCAGCCTGGTCTACAGAGTGAGCTCCAAGACAGCCAGGGCTACATGGAGAAACCCTGTCTCAAACAAAACAAAACAAAACAAACACAAACACAAACAAACAAAACAAAAAACAAAAAAGAAAGATATTCACATTAAAAAGTTACCTTGGAATTGTGAGAGTAAGCATTGTGTTCATAAGGAGGTTATTTTGTTTTTATAAGAAACTTAAGCAACAAAGCAGACTTGGCCAATGTATTTCTGGAATGATAATTATACATACAAAACTTAAATGATTCAGTAGAGAGGGCCAGGACCCCTTCAGTCCATCCCTCTTTTATGACTGCTTGTTGATAGATCCAGTCTTGTGAATTACCAAAGGCAACACACCTACTTTTGAATTCATATTTGCAATGTCAGTGTCATGTCAAAAAGATTGCATTTTGCAGCAATGCAATTTTCTGGTTCTTTTTCATAATGTCATCTCATTTCTTAGTGATACCAACTTGCCTCCATTTCATAATTCTATATCCATCATCACACAAACTCAGTAAGCTACTAAATAAAACAAAGATGCTGGGACATACAAAATACTACATAGAGCCTTCACGCATATGTTCTAGCATCTTTGCTACTGAAAGATACTCTGAACACTACCAAAATAGAAATGCAAATACTAACCCAGCCACAAAACCTTTCATCTAATATGCTGCCCTGCCTTCAAGACATGTTAGGGTAATGGCAGCACAAAGCTTGTGGCGTTATCGTCTTTGACTTAATGCCCATACTGATAGATGGAATCCATACCTGACACTAGTTGACTGATATAATACCAGAGACTTGATTGTCCAGGGAACTAGGATAGAGTCCAGTACTACTGTGAAAACAAAAACAAAAACAAAATCAAAAACAGGCAAAGAAAAAGCAAAAGCAGACAGACAAACGAACATTACCTCTACTGAGGTAATGTTGTCTACTGAATCATTCTGCTATTTGGCTCACATATCAGTGCTCTTGTTCAGCCATCATCCAAGAACCATCCTCCTGTAGCAGATTAAAATAAACAGAGAGACTCATAGGCAGATATTACTCAGAGAGTGAGAGACCTTGAAATACCAAGTACTATGGTATGTTTCTATCAAACCCTTCTCTGGATAGTTCAGGGAACCCCATAGAAAAAGAGGTGGAAAGAGTTGAAGAGCCAGAGAGGACTGAGGAAAAGAAAACAAGATGCATCTGAGTCAGCAGGACAAATCTCATATGAACCCACAGAGAATGAAGTATTTTGCTCAGGGCATCCTCAGCTCTATAGCAGGTCCTCTATGTACATGTATGTATACATTATGACTTTCAGTTTAGTGTTTTTGTGGGATTCTAGAGTGTGCTAATGAATGGGCTTTTTCATTTCTTTCTTTGTCTTGTTCAGCTTCATCCTGATAGTTCATGTTTTATCTATGCTATTTATTATATTTTATTAGTAGTATAGTCTCTTAGAGTCTGTTTTTACAATAGGAGAGAAGAAAGGGGTTGATCTTCAAAGAGGGGAGGTGGAAATGAGCTAGCAGGAGTAGAGGAAGTGGGTACCATATCAGGATATATTATGTTATAAAAGTATCTCATTTCAATGAAAGAAAAACAGGAATGGGAAAATAAGATTCATGGTAGTTGACAGTGGGAGGAAGAAAAGAGAGGGTGATAAGTGGGACTAATCACAATGAGTATGAACATGTGTAAAATTGTCAGAGAACAAATTAGATAACTGAATAAATGTAGAAAGAAACGAATACCAAAGAACTGAGGAGATGTATCAGCAATAAGAACACTTGATGCAGAATTATAAAGAAAAACTCACATAGAGCAGGGCATTGTATCATGTGGTCCTGTAGATGCTCTGAAGAACAGACACAGTAGGGTTCTTGGGGCTTTGGGGCTTCCTGCCACCCTACAAGTTCATTAAATGGCCTTGTGTCAGAGAATATTCTAGACAACAATAGACCAGGGTGCCAAAATCTTCCTCTGGTCTCCACATATACACAAATACACACTTGCCCACATACATTCTCATAACTCCCAACATGGAAAACATGAGTAAATTAAATATAATCCAAAAATAAAAGCAATAACTCTTTTATTTCTATGAAAATAGAAGAACACAGGATAAGTAAATTTTGAAATGTTATCAAATATCTACTTTTTGCTTATATAGGTAATTGGTAGTTACTAATTATACCGTTAGCTTGATTACAGCCTTCCAAGTTTCTAAATAGTGCACAAAAGAATTGTACCCACTTCCTGTTTACATTCATTCCATTTCAAAATCCAAAGTCCTTATATAGACTATCCCTCAGAAACAGAAACTAAATCTTATAGTGCATTCTAATGGTGCCAGTGAATGGCATATTAAAATAAAAATGGACAGTGACTCGATTTCAAACCATCAATTTAAAGTTTAACCAATTGAAAGCATATCAAAAATACTGATTAAGTGAAACCAATAGAAATATTTAAAGCAATGTTATAGACAAGATTAAAAAAATCATCTCTTGTGTTTGGTCATGATTATAGTCTGAGGCATTCATTTATGGTATTCCAGAAATGGCAGAGCTTATTTACTAAGGAATACAGTGAAGTTGATTTCTTTTGTTTGATAAAGCCATTTTATTCATCATATTCCTTCCTCTAATATGTCTAATTTAATCATATGCATAAGACATTATGCACAGTCATATCATGATAATTAGGGAATTCCTCAGAAACATTTACTTTGAGATTCTGCTCCCCTTATACTGCATATACCAAAACTTTTCCCAGACAGATATTTTTTCTGGTTTTCTTAGCCAAACACGTGTGCAAGATTGAATCAAAGTTTTCTAATTTTGTTGATTGATTAGAGAAGAAAAAGTTTATTACATTGTTCAGAAAAGTGTGCACATGTATCTCTGCAGAGATGTGTGCAGTTTTGCTAGGTACATTGTTCAGAAATGGGTATGTGTGTATGTTCATGCATAGCCTACGAATATAAAGGAACAAGGTTGTCAAATTCGTTGTCAGTAGTGAGGTAACATAACCCAAGACAGAAGGAGTCCCAGATTGCTACTCAATTTCCTATGATTGTCTCAGTAAAAACTTCTATCGAAATCTCTGGTTACATGTAACATATGTTCATCTTTATAGACCATACTCAACACCAGTTTATAACTGCAAATATTCTCCTGGGAGGCTCTGCTTCAAGATTTATCCTCATATTCTACCTTTGTGGGCTATAGATAAAATTATTGAACTAAAAACAATACTGTTAGCTGATAAATGTAAATAAACATTTTTTTTTAGACAAGGATGTTTATATTGAAGAGGCTCCATCTGACTATTACACTTGATGTGTGCTTTATAAGTTAATCTTTACGTTTGATTGTGTAATTTACTATAATAATGAAAAATAGTGTCTTCAAAAAGGTTGATAGTAATTCAGAAGATGACGTCTAACTATATTTTTTACCTAATGAATTTGTTTTCTGTCCTACCTCTACAATTCTAGACTATGGTTTCATTCAATCATAGCAAAATATCAATATGCTGACTTTTTACTTCGTTGAGTTTCTTTGAGCTTAACGGATGTGAAAAATTCTTTTATTTTAAGCTCACAATTCATTCTATGCAACATCAATTAACCCTTGGTCAATTTTTTTTAAGTCCTTTATTCATCCTTCCTCAATGACGTCAACAGGCTACATTTTTTGCTTACATGTAAGCAAACAGCAAAGATGTAAAGCAGACTTTTGTAATTCAGCTCTGTGTTGAATTGCCTCATCTTATTTTTGTTACTGTTTTTATTTTACAATAAATTAGATACAGATGAAACAATGCTACTATAATAGTGTCAAACTAACCACTTCCTAAGCCATATATTTGGTTTTTCATGGAAAAAAATGTACTGTAGTTTAACATTGAATATTCCTGAGTTGGTTAAATGGATTTAAATTGTACCAACATGTGTTTCCTTTAAGAGATAGCTTTTGCTTTGAGCTGATGTAAACCATGTATTGGCATAAGCTAGCAATGTGAAAGGAGGATTAGATTTAGAGGGTCTGGAAGAAGAAAGACATCATAAAGACAAGCTAAGGCTATGTCTTTACTTTCAGGGATATCAGATGATCACTGAGGCAAAACAAACAAACAAAAATGCCTGAAATACTCTAGTAGACCTCAGATTTCCAGAGTTTTGGCCCTGCAGGGATGAGTAAGTGACCATTGATGAAAATTTCCATTCATGCAGAGAGGAGATTTCAGGGTGAAACAGTCCAGAAAGCAGAGATGCTTACAGCAATAAAGGAAGGGAGGCCCAAGCAGGGAAGTACCTTAGGGAGAACAAAAGAAAACAAAACAAAACAAAACAAAATACCAAAAGATAAACCTAAAGATGTAATAAAGATGTCAGGTTCTTATAGAATGGATATGAGACCAAGAAATTGCTGGTAAATGGAATCCTAGGATGCCACTCATTTTCTTACAGAATGTAGGATTTCTCCTGCTTTATTTGAGTGCTTGTCATTCATAATTCATCTATCTATGTACATACAAGTTTCTCACATGATGATGCACAGTCCTGGAGGCTAAAGTGTTTGTGCAGAGAAATATTAGGAGCTTTAAACATTTGAAATGAAGAGTATATGAAATTTGGGAAGATAAGAAGAGGATGAGGAGTGCCTCAGTGCCTGGAGACATTGTTTATATTCTCTGTCATATAGACTATGGGGTCTTCACTGAGGCTCTTAGTGAATCACTTAACCTGTCTTAATTATTAAAATTAAAAGAGAAATAAAAAAGGAAAGCATCCCTAACAACACCAAAACAAAGCAACAACAATCACAAGAACCCAAACCCTCTTCCCAGAACTACTCAAAGAAAGGATGAAAGTTAAAACAATTTTAAATGACCATCAGTACACAGTATAATTAAAGGTAACTTTATTTTAATATACTTTCCAAGAACTTTCTTCATTTAATTATCTAAGTTATTTAAAGTGAATATTTCTAACTTTTCTTTATAAATCTACCAGCCAAAATGATCTATAGTACTGCTCAGCTTTCCATTAGAAGGAAAAATTGAAGTTAATTTAACTCTTCTAAGGAAAAAGTTGTTACATCAGAATGAAAATGGAGTTATGTTTCTCAAGATTAAACTAAGATGTTTGGTAAGCAGAAAATAGTGCCTCAAACCCCTGAATTCAATTTTTACATTTTTAGAAATCATGTAAATGTATTTTGCTTAAAAAAATCTGACTTGGTTTAAATGAAATGTATGTATGACAGTCATTATTTCTCATTAGCAGCCTGTAAGTTATTTCCGTTCTTGCTGTAAGTTATTTCTGTGCATAACTGTTATAGCATATTTAATCCTTTCTTCCACCCAACATGCTTTTACTAGATATCTTAAACATGAAAATGGGCCAAGTACTTTTCAAAGGTCTCAGTGTGTGAATTAGTGTAAATGAAAGCCCCATGATAAGAAAGTTTAAAAAAAATACAAACTGTTACATGACTTCATAAATTGATATATGAAATAGTGAGATGTAGTGATTGATATAGTGACATAGATCTGATTTTTTTTTCATTTTTTAATTGGATATTTTCTTTATTTGCATTTCAAATATTATCTCCTTTCCTGGTTTTCCCAGGAAACTCCCTAACCCATCTCCCTTCCCCTGCTTCTATGACCTCGTTCCCCGTCCACAAACCCACTTCTGCCTCCCTACACTGCCGTTCCCCTATACTGGGGCATTGAACCTTCACAGGACCAAGGGCCTCTCCTGTTGATGCCCAACAAGACCATCCTCTGCTACATATGTTACTGGAGCCATGGATTGGTGGTTTAGTTCTTGGGAGATCTGGAGAGTCTGATTGGTTGATATTATTGTTATTCCTATGGGGTTCCAAACCCCTTCAGCTCCTTCAGTCCTTTATCTAACTCCACACAACAAATAAGAGGGTTTCTCAGAGACCTGTCTTTGGTTTAGCTACCTACCAAAGGAAACTAGAAAGCAGGATCATCCAATAAAAAGCTAATGTTTGAAAGTCCGTGTTCCAGGAAGATTGTGGTATGAGAGAAGAATAACAAAGTAAGGAAAAGAGAAAAAAATAACAAACCCAAAGGCATCTGGTAGAGCATATTTCAATATAATCTGCTTTAATTACTGAATTATAGCTAATTACCAAGTGACTCTCTTTACTGTGATAAACACAGCACAGACGTGCAGCCTTGCCTAATGTAGCTCTTCCACTTAGCACTGCTATTGCTCAAGCTAGTTGATGAATAATTAGAGTATGTAAAGGTGTGAGAAAAAATATCAAAACTATTCTATGCCATTTCTTATTCATACACCATCTGGACTTCAAAACATTTAGTATATAAAGGAACTTAATAAATGAGTTTAAAACAGCAACTCAGTCATTCACTACTTGTAACAACTATGAATAAATGAATGTATTAACATGACATTTGTTAATTATATGCATTAATCTATGCAGTTGTCAGGGTGAAAAGCTCCAAGAAGCTTTCCTCATATATCAGAGGAGACACCTGAAAGAATAGATTTTATAATTATCACTCTAAGATTCATAGCCCATAAGTATTTCATACCCAGAGCATTTTTCCAATTTCAAAATTTCTGTTTTCAGAGTACAAGAATTATTGGTCTACTGTCAAAAGAGTGAGTGATATTTTTTAAAAAATAAATAGAGAAAATACAAAAAGAAGTCAGAGGTCTGAGATGTAGTTCTGGCTTAGTTCTTGTCTAATATCTAGTGTCTACTTGAACCTTATCTCTATCCTCAGACATAGAAAACCAAAATGGGTATTATTGGAAAAAATATGACCTCATACATTATCCCTTGGTCCAGGTATCCTTGACTAATCCAGAAAAGTATTTTAAAGCATCCAATTTTACTCCATTTACACCAGTCTCACCCCACACAGCATATTCCATTCCATCTCTCAGCTCAGAGTGTAAATTATGACTCTTCTTGTACATTTTCCCATAACAAAGACTTAAGAACTAGAATGCTAATTTTCTTTAAACATTATTTTACAAATTCTAGGTTTGATAAGAACAGTTCAATAAAATATTCTAGTTTTACAATGTTCTCCTATAGTTCCTGCTCCCTTTGTTTTCTCTGTTCCCATATCTTGTTTGCTCTTTTCATTTCTCTCAGATTATTTTTTCTATTTTTTAGCATGTAAGTAATATAAATAATGGTGTATGATGTTATGCTTCTAAATCAGTCCAGGACCCATGAATAAAATAGCCATGCTACAAGTGTATTTGTGAGTATCATGGTTACTTTTCTAGTGCTGTGAAGAGACATTATAGCCAAGGGAACTCATAGAAGAAATAGTTTCCTGGGACTTACTTTGTGAGCATTAGCACCCAGGACTGTCACAGCAGGGAGCATGATCACAGACAAGCAATGCACAGAACAGCACCTGAGAGCTCATGTTTAGTCTACAAGCAGGAATCAGGGTTGGGGGTGTAACTGAGAATGGTGTAGGCTTTGGGAATCTCAAAACCTGTCTACAATAACACACCTCTTTCAACTAGACACCACCTCTGAAGTTCTGTCAACTAGGAAACAACATTGTCAAATATATGAGCTTGTGGTTGCCATTCTTAATAAAACCCACAGCACTGAGTCTGATTTAATATAGTTTGTATATTATAAATATCCAATTGAATCTCTTTTATTATATATGGCAATAACTTGTTCAAGCTATAACTATGGCCAAGATTGTTTACAAAGAATCCTCCAGTAGTTCTGAGAATATCAATATTTGACAACCAAGATTGCATGAATGTGAAATGCCTCTGCACAGTAAAGTTAATCAAGCAGTGTGTCATTCTATATAATGTGAGAAGTCATTATTATCTGTTCATACAACAGGGTATTTATATCTAGAATACACAAAGAAATAAAAAAAGGTAATTTCCCAAGAAATCTAATAAACCTGGCTGTACATGGTAGGAGATAGTTCTAAAAAAATAAATAAAAGAAAGGTGTTAACATATATATTATATGTATATTTGATAATATGACACAAGTAAGAGAAACACTTCAATACCAATTTACCTTATGACTTGAAATACTTTCAATTGCTTATCACAGATAGACCATTAATTTCTACAGTATATTGTCCTTAGACATTAAACAATTGTTGAAAACCTCATCACTTGTACATCTCATTACTCAGGTTATTAGACCATGTCTCATCTTATATGTTTCACATATTTACTGTGCATTTTTCTTCTAACTTACATCTGCCACTTCCATCCTCACCTAAACCTTCTCCCTTCTCCTCATTCACTGCATTATTCCAACTCCCAACTCCAGCATGCATTACCTGGGAACAGTCAGGCCTCTCTGACCAGGCAAGCAGGTAATAATAGCCTTAATATAACTGTAAATTTAATAAAACATCATTCATCCCTCAAGTCAGAAATATTTATAATTTTTCATTGTGTATATTGCAATGATTTTATATTTGCATTGCATACATGTTAAATATAATTTTCTTTGGAATTGAATTTGAACATGTTGTATGGATAGTCTTTCTTTTGTATACAGTTGACTCTTAAGAATCAGAAATGTGCTGATAACATGTTTTCAATAGAAACACTTTTCTACCTCTTATACCATAGCAAAAATAATACTGGAAAACAGTTTTTCCCTTTCTGTGAACAATCATGTGATGTTATAAATGGCACATTTTCTCTGTTGGAGAAACCTCTGCTTCGAGGATCTTTATTTCTTTCATAACAATTTCTTTTTCTCTACGTAGTAATGGATTCTTTTTTTTTTTTTATAATGACACATTTTTGTATTTACTCTCATTTGCTTTATAATCATTTACTGAGTTTATATTGTATGGAGTTTTATATGGTTCTCTCATACTAGACTATGAGGGAGATAAGGATAATAGGAGTAGTTATGGCGTTGAATATAAAGAGATGTTCATAATTTCAAGGATATGAACAAATCTAATACAATGAATCATATAAGGACAATATAAAAAGATGTGATTTAATAATATTCATATAAATGTGACATATTATCTGATAGAAAAATAGAGTATTATATTTTAAGTAAAGGAGTATAGGAAGTAATATACCATTTTCCATTGAATATTTCCCACTAGGTGAAAAGTATAATATTTCTATAGAGAGATTATAATACCGTAAAGACCAACAAGATGGCTCAGTGGGAAATGTTTTTGCTGTGTAGCTTGATGACCTATGATTGATCCCTGTACCTACATGGTAGTTAAAGTGATCCTACCCACACAAGTCATCCCTTGATCTACTCAAGTATGCTTTGGAAAAGATAGATTCACAGGGATACTGATGTAAACAAACAAACAAACAAACCAAAAAAATAAATAAATGACGGTAGGAAGAAAGCAGGTAGGCTAACTGGAGGTTTTTGCCTTTCTCACTATTATTCCTATTTCAGCATTCAAATTCATAATCACCCATACCAGACCATTGACTGTCTTCTCTCCTACCTCTCGTGTCCCACCCTTATCACCTAGACTGTCTTCTCTGTTCTCTGTCCTTCGGTCCCCTCATTGTATTACCCCAACTCCCAGTTTCCAACTCCAGCAAACATTTCCTGGGAAGACTTAGCCCCCCTCTGGCCAGGGATCCTGGTAGACTAAGTGCAGATATTCTACTCCCATTCAGTTCCAACAAACCTTCTTCCCAAGTTCAGTTCTACAGAACAGTGCCATCTTTGGCCTCCCTTTTCCCCAACCCTGTTACAATCTCTAATAACTCACAAAGATCTTCTACTCTAAATTTCCTTCCCTCCACTCATTGTTTTATTCTAGCTCCCAAATCTAAGGAGCATTTTCCAAGAACTTGTACACCACTATGAGCAAGGAAGCAGATAGGATAGCTGCAGATCTTCTGGACGCACTCCTGTCCTCCAAGTCAGTCTCATCCCAGCTCCCCAGCATGGCCTTTGCCCCCATATAGAACATTCCCTTACAAGTATTTCCTCCAACCTTCATTCCCACTCATCATTTTTTCCAACCCCATAGGATGTTCTAAGGAAACTTACCATCCAAGCTGGACGTAATCAAGCTTTAGATCTTCACTCTCTCTCTTCTCCTCCATACCCAATCCCCTAGTCTCATCCTAAGATGAGTAGCAGAATACTATTGTGCCCTTCCTCACCATCTCCTCCTTCTCCCCAACCCCCAACACAGGAGTATGGATATCCCAGTAGGACAATCTTCTTTATTCCTTCCTGTGGAACATGTCAGCCACAACCCTCCAAGTCCATCCCCATTCTTAAGTGTAAGTTCCCTATACCTAGAAAAATATTTTAGCCAGAAACTCCAGCAGCCATAATGATAATGATTCTGTAAGTGTTTTTTACCAGGCACCACACAATGAAAGCAAAAGAGCAGGAATAAACAATCACTAGTCACTGAAATACCTCAGTATCAGTTGTCTCATTCATGATTAAAAGACACAGAGTAAAAGAATGGATGTAGAAACACGTCATCAATCAGCTGCCTTCATGAAAAACATCTTATTTTCAGTGGTAGATATGAGTTTAGGATAAAAGAAAGAGTTATTAGAAGCAAATGGAGTTAAAATGTAAGATAATGTCATTTTAATATCTGACAAAATAGGTTTAAACCTAGACTAATCAGAATAGATGGGGATGGACACTAAATACTCATTAAAGTAAAAATCTACCAAAAGGATGTTGTATTATTAACAAGAGCAACCAGGTTTGTTAAAGGAGCACTTCTACAGCTTACATCGCATACTGACTCTTACACATTGATAGTGGGAGATTTCAATATCAAACCTTCATCAGTAGACAGTTAGTAGAAGAGACAATAGCAGAACAGACAAACTAAACAAAGAAATTGTGAATATAACTGATATCGTAAATGAATATAATTTCACTTCAGAAATTTACATAATATTTCACCAAAATAGAAAAGAATATACTTATTAAGGAACTCATGGTATTTTCTTTAGAATTGACCATGTACTCAGATACAAATCAATTCTAAACAGATAAATGGAAATTGACTTAATACATATTAAAGCAGGATATCAACAACAACAACAGAAACAAAATAAAGAATACAAAATCATAGAAATTGAATAACTCTCCATTGAATGAACAATGGGTCAACACAGAAATAAAGAAAAAAATGAAGGCTTTCTAGAATTGAATATAAATGAATACACAACATCCTTAAACTTATAGAATACAATGAACATGGTGCCAAGAAAAATGTTTGTAATACTAAATGTCTACATAAAGAACCAAAAAGTAAGATCAAAATAAGTCACTTCAGCAGATCCAAGCATAGCAAGTGAGTAGAATACAAAAAGAATGAGACTAGCTCTTAGTCTGAAGTGAAGAAGAAGAAAAAGAAGAAGGAAGAGGAGGAGGAGGAGGAGGAGGAGGAGGAGGAGGAGGAGGAG
>JADRCD010125574.1:0-16112 GCA_019843815.1 Montemys delectorum
TCTATTTGGAGTTCTTTAGGTTTCTTGTATGTTCATGGGCATCTCTTTCCTTAGGTTAGGGAAATTTTCTTCTATAATTTTGTTGAAGATATTTATTGGCCATTTAAGTTGAGAATCTTCATTCTCTTCTATACCTATTATCCTTAGGTTTAGTCTTCTCATTGTGTCCTGGATTTCCTGGATATTTTGCATTAGGAGCTTTTCACATTTTGCATTTTCTTTGACTATTGTGTCAATGTTTTCTATGGAATCTTCTGCACTTGAGATTCTGTCTTCTATCTCTTGTATTCTGTTGATGAAACTCCTGGTTTATTTCCTTGGTTTTCTATCTTCAGTGTTGTCTCCCTTTGTGATCTCTTTATTGTTTCTACTTCCATTTTTAGATCCTGGATGGTACTGTTCATTTCCTTCACCTGTTTGGTTGTGTTTTCCTGTAATTCTTTAAGGGATTTTTTGTGTTTCCTCTTTAAGGCCTTTTCTTGTATTTCTTTAAGGGAGTTGTTTACATCCTTCTTAAATTCCTCTATCATCTTCATAAGATGTGATTTCAAATCAGAGTCTTGTTTTTCTTGTGTGTTGAGGTAACCAGTGTTCTCTGTGATGGGAGAACTGGATTCTGATGATGCCAAGTAGCCTTGGTTTCTGTTGCTTATGTTCTTGAACTTGCCTTTCACCATCTGGTTATCTCTGGTGTTAGCTGGTCTTGCTGCCTCTAACTTTGTCCCTCCTGCAAGCCTGTGTCAGCACTCCTGGGAGATCAGTTCTATCCTGGAGGAATATGGGTATGGAGAGCTGTGGTACCGGGTCAGCTCTGGGGTACAGAGACCAGAAGGATCCTGTCCGAAGCTGTTCCTTGGTTCCTGTGTCCTGATGGCTCTGTTTGGCTCCCTCTTAGGCCAGGAATTTGAAGAGAAGTGGCGGTCTTACTTGTGCTTGCAGGCATATAGGCACTCCTGGGAGACCAGTTCTTTCCTGGCAGTATTTGTGTGTAGCTCTGTGGGACAAGATCAGCTCTGGGCGCAGACAAAGACCAGAAGACTCCTATCCCAGGCAGCTCCTTGGTTCGTGTGTCCTGAGGGTTCTGGGCAGGGTCCTCTGAATAGCAGTAGTGGCTCTACCTACACTCACAGTCCTGTCCTCACTCATGGGTGGCTCGCTTCCTCCTGGCACTATTTGGGTATGGAGCCCTGTGGCAGAGGATCTCCTCCAGGTGGAGACCTGGTTTTGTTTTTGTTTTGAGCTGGAGTTCCTCTGTATTGCCCTGGATAGATCAGGCTGGTCTTGAACTCACAGAAATTGCACTTATCTCTGCCTTCTAAGGGCTGGGATTAAGGATGTGGATCACTAACCTGGCTTTACTATTTTTTCACTTATTTATTCATTCATTCACTTTACCTCCCAGTTGTAGCCCTCTCACTCCTCTCCTCCCAGTCCCACCCTCACAAGTCCCTCTCCCCCATCCCCCTTCCTCTTCTCCTCATGAAAGGGTGAGATCTCCTTGAGTACCTGCCTGCCCATGGACATCCGATTGCAGCAGGACTAAGTAAATCCTCTCCCATTGAGGTCCAAGTAGGTAGTCCAGCTAGGGGAAGGGGGTCCGATGGCAGGCAAGAAAGTCAGAGACAGCCTCCAGTACAATTGTTAGTGAACCCACATGAAGACCAAACTGCACATCTGCTACAAATGTGTAGGGAGCATAGATCGAGCAACTACATGCCCTTTGGTTGGTGGTTCAGTTTCTATGAGTCCCCATGGCCCAAGTTAGTTGATCTGTAGGTCTTCTTTTGATGTCCTTGATTCCTGCAGCTTGCTCAGTCCTATTCCCAACTCTTCCACAGGACTTTTACTAGCTTTTTTACACATCAATTTCTGTTGCTGTCACAAATTACAAATATATATATATATATATATATATATATATATATATATATACACACACACATATATGTATATATAAATATATGTGTGTATATATACAAATATACATATACAAATATATATATACATATGTATATGTATATATTTACTTAAATGGAGAAAAGGATTATTTTAGCTCACAGTTTCAGAGTCATTAGCCAATGGTCACATGATTTCATTGCCTTGGAACATCATGGTGGAAAGTATGTGTTAGAAGAAATGCTCACTCCTGAGTGAGACACCATGCCCCAATGTCTTAGAAGACACTCTATAAGGGCCTTCCATGAAGCCCCACCTCCTATGTATTCTATCATCTTTCAGATGCTGTATAGTCTAGTGATCCCACCTTATATATTCAAGATCCAAATTATAGCAGGCACAGGCATAAACTTTGATATTGTTTGATGGACTGAAGCAGTAACATGAATATAAGCAAATTGTTCAGCCAGAATCCTGGGACTTACTCTACCCTACTGAGTGAGAAGCCATCTAGTCAGTTGAGGTAGCCTTTCCATTGTCTCATTTCTTTGCACTATTGTACTCTGGTTTCTAATGTTGCAGAATGAATTCCAATATTCACTGTCAAAGGACTCTCGGTTAGTCTTTATAACATCTTCGGGGGAAGTTTTTCCCATTTATTTATTTATTTATTTATTTATTTATTTATTTACTATTTCATTCATTCATTGACTTCTTATGCTGGTCACAGCCCACCTCACTCCCAGTCCCCTCCCCCTCTCCATCCCCTTCTTTGAGAAGGGGGAGGTCCCCACCTAGGTAACCAACCCACCGTGGTCCATCAAGTCACTGCAGGACTAGGAGCATCCTCTCCCATCGAGGCTAGGCAAGATAGCACAGTAAGGGAATGGGATCCACAGGGAGGCAACAGAGTCAGAGACAGACCCTGCTCCAATTGTTGAGGTACCCACATGAAGACCAAGCTGAACATCTGCTACATATGTGTGGGACCCAGTAGCTTTCTTGGAGTCTGTGCCAGCTGTATAAACCAAGTGGCCTCAGTCCTCGTTTGGGAATGTGGTGAGTGGAGTCTAGATAAGTGAGGCTTTATTCAGTTTGCCACAATGAGTGCTTTATTCCCAAAATCCTAGGCAAAGGTAAGGTTATTTATATGGAGAAAAATGAAGAATAACTAAAAGGATATTCAGTTTTGTGCATTTATAAAATTATGCCTGCAAGGCTTAAATATATTTTTAAGAATTCATATCACAAAAATATGTTTACTTTTAGGAAGTTAAAAGTATATCCTTTTAAAATTGATTCTCTTCATATGGTCATTTTCATATACCTTTCAAAATATCACTAATACATGTCTTTTGGAGAATTCATATTTTCTGTCCTTTCATTATAAAAAAATTCCAAGTAAGTATCTTAGTTCAAAATAATTTATGCTGTCTGGTGTAAGTCATGTCACCTTCAATAAACTGTCAAAATTATTATCTAATTATGCAACTTAAACATGACTTTTTAAAAGCATTTGTTTGTTTTATGAATGAGTGTTCTGCTGCATGTATACCTGCACACCAGAAGAGAGCATCATGTGGGTGCTGAGAATTGAACTCAGGACCTCTGGAAGAGCAGTCAGCACTCTGAACTGTTGAGCCATCTCTCCAGCCCTTAAATTAACTTCTTTATGTCTGGCCTTGATTCATTTTATAACCTCCCATACGTATACATTTATGAAAATCACTTTTTACCTTCTTATCAGCTTTTAAATAAGTTTTTTACATTATCAGATTTAATAATACCATGTCATTGTTCAAAAATGCAAAATGCCATATTAAAAGTATTAGATTTTATTTTTAGGTTAAAATTATTAATAACTTTGTTTCTGTTCTATTTCATTTTCTTTTATTCCTTATCAGAAAACCTAAAAGAGTAACGTCCCTTTCAGCTGACAGCCTTTGAAGAGTAAGTGTTTGAGGTGAGAAAAAATTGATAGTGTAGTAACAGGGGTATGGTGGTAGCTGTCTCAGGAGATAGCTTGTGCAAAGTGATGGAGGCCTGCCCATCACTGCACATGGAATACTGACACTCTTGATTTGAATAGGCGAGCGTTTCTTGTCTTGCACCTGCTCCAGAAGATGACTAGCTGTCATGCATTCAACAAAAGAAAGAAAAGCTGTCACTATAATTTAAGAAATATGCATAAGCATATGAAAAAACAAAACATTTTGAGCAGTTAGAGTTTATTTTTATTGCTCTATTATGTCCTGATAGTCTCTCTGAGTTTTGCACGGTATTATGACTGTTTTCTGACGAGCTCATCAGTATGATGTCATCGTTACAGAAAGCCACTGAATTATTAAAGAGTGCCTGCACCCACATAGCAGGAGCAAAAGGTTGGGGCGTTTGTGATTCCTGGCTTTTCAGTGGCTTATTGCAAAATGACATCCAGGTGAGGCATAAATGCAGTTTTAGGAAGATTTCTCTAAGGTGTAAAATTTAAAGTTGAAACTGAATTCTAAAATTCCTGTAGACTAAGATAATAGAGTAAAAATGTACTTTTAAAATTAGAGGATAAAAGGCTTTTGAAAGTATTCAGGTTCCTGACATGCTGGCTTCTGGTTCTGCCTTTAAGTGTGCTAGAAATACTTAAGTACAACTGCCTTTTCAAAGCGTGTGGTTTTTTTTTTAATACTGCATATTTCCCCATGTTTTTCCAACAAATGTTTCTTCCCATCTCATCACAGAAGTGATTTTCTCTGCCTCTGTCTTTTCATTTTTATTTTCCTTTAAAACGTTCAAGAGACTTTAAGATTCTATACACCCAAATGCATATATGAAGTACACTTACAGTCTCACCTGACTCAACATTTAACAAATGTTTTAAAGGGAGCACCAAAGTAATTTTCTTCCCAGAGCATTCACTATTGGGAATTATCCACTTATTACATTGCTACTGATATTTAGAATGTCTTTGGATCTCTCCTTTTGAAATGCCCTCTGTCACCTGAAGAACATTTAAAGTCTATAAATATTCAGCAGTGCAGGCCATCAATCTTCAAGGATGATTGAGGAACAAGGACAAAGTATTTATTTTTGAAGTATGTAAAAAGGCATGGAGAGCCATAAAAGATGATCAGGTGAATTGGTTGTTTCCGATAATCTATTTTTCATCCGGGTCACATGTTTGTGAGAGGAAAATTGAAAAGGAAAGGCAGAAATGGGCTGCATGACATCAAAGAAAACCACCAAATCGTCTCAGAGATTGTTAGAAAAATGTAGAGGATTTCCACAGTGACGAAAACCAAGCAATTACCTGCAACTTCTTGGCAGCCTGTGAAACCCTGAGATTTTTGTAGACTTTCCTTTCTATTCCCAAGCCCGGTAAGCAAATCTGCCATGGGAAGTAAAGTAAATTAAAACTGAATCTGACTGAACTTCTTAAGCCCCGGCTACCCACTTAGCAGCAGTTTCTCCCAAGGGGTCACCCCTCACTTCACTGATTCCTAGTGGGGAGACAGCAAAGCTTTCTTAACTTACTGAACATTTCTGTGCTCCATAGACAGCACTCAACCAAGATGATGACCAGCTTCAGACAGACTACAGCTCTGGGCAGTTTTCATGTTAGGAAGATACAATCTGATGAGTGATCAAAACCAACCATTTAATTCTAGATGCTACCTGAAGCTGCATACTGACTGCACAAGTTTCTTCGTGGCCTGACTGAAGACTCTGAGTGCTGTTCTTAGAATAGAAAATCAAGTGGCTGACTAGACTTTGTCCTGATTCAGCAATGACACTCATGTGATCCTGACAAATGACTTTGGAAAAAAGGATGGTTTTTTTCATTTTATAAATAAATCATTTGAGATAGAAACTGCCAGAGCCTGTTTTATGCAGAGGTTTAAAGATACAAGCCAGTGAAGACAAAATTAATTGCCCAAGGTCATAGAGTTAAGACATGGATCTAGGATGTGCAGCTCATAGGGTTTTTTTTTCCTGATAACTTTGTGAAATAACTGTCGAAATTTTTCTTTTAAATTTGAAAGAGAATCATTCCTTAAAAAGGTTTCACCGATAGAAAAGATTTTCACGTCAGTGAAACAGGACACTTCTAGAGGCAACGCTTTCATAGTTGTGTCTGGTCAACCAGAGAAATCTACACTTGGCTTAAAGTTAAGGAGACTTTCACTTCTGGCAGTCTTTTCTTGGGCTTGAGTTCTTCCAGTGGTTCCCAGGTCAAATGTTTACACTGTTCATCACAGAAAGTCCTAGTGAGCATAGTTGATTATGTTAAAGGTTATCTTCTAGCCATTGAGAAGTCAGACACTAAAGCCCTAGAGACTCCAGGTCCACTGATAGGAGATTTTGTGTCTGATCCTTAATCCCTCCAATGACTACACTATGTATAAAATGGTGTGTTGTCAAGCTCAATTGCGACAACTATATTTCACACAAAACATGCTCTACGGATACAGAGACTGACTCACAGAAGACGTATTCCCGTATCCTTTTATATTTGTTGTGCTAACTTGCAGAAGAGACACAGATGCTATTTTACTTAAAGTTAAAAAAAAAGTAAAGACATTTACAATAGAAAAGGATTGATAGACTCTATAAATATCTCCAATTGCATTTTTTCTATTTTCTTATGAAAATAGAGCAGAAAAACAAAATATCTGTGGTTCACAGTGCACAATTGAGTGTTTCATCCTGTATAACTCCTCACATGCCTAACAGGGCATCTCCAGAAGAGCCCATAGCAGTCTACAACCTTATACATTCTCATTTGTTGGAGTGTGAGAAAAATGAAGGCTGGAATTACTTAGATAATGGAACCCATTTTAATATTTTAAAAATTGAGTCATAGTGAATGTTATTAAACAGTTATTATGTTGTACTATTTTACATATAATTTTTGAAGTTTTATAGCATATAGCATTTTAATGATAAGTGTATTTTACATATATTAATTTTAAATGTATTCTGGTACCTTTCATAACAATGTTAACCATCAGATCCCTTTGCTATATTTTTTCCTCCCAAGATAAAACAAGTCAGAGAAGAGAGAGGAAAAGGAAACTACTTTAGAGAGGGCAGTTTAGAGAGGAGGAAGAAGTTTTACAGAGACAAGTTGAAGAGAGAACAAGCTAGACACAGTCAGCATGGAAAGGAGTTTGAGCCAGAACAGCTGAGTTGAGCCAGCCAGCCAGAGTTTTTAAAGGGCTAGAAAGGGTAAGCTTATTCAGCAGAAAGTCTCAGGAGTTGAAACACTTTAGGCCTAGATAAGATCGTACAGAGCCTATCCATGCCGACCAATTCAAGCTGGCTTCTCCTGCTTGGCTTCTGATTAAATTGCTCTGCTTGGCCTCAAACTAACTCTAGCCATCTGTCCTAATCCTCTGCCTCCTTCTCATTCTCTGACTAAGTCTGTCTTTTCCTGTGTCTACAAGTTCAAGACCAGCTAAGCTAGGTCTACGTAACCTTGAGCTAGAAATCCATATGTATATTAACAACAATAAAGGAATGAACACATATGGCCAGATGGAAGAGTATTATTCAGGAATAAAAATTATTTTTACACAAAACATTTAAAGATTTCTAATTATGTGAGTGAAGCTAAACGAAAAGGGAACATTGTATATCACTCTATGCAACAGTCTGAAAAAAGAAAAGCCAAATGGTTGATTTCCTGGGGACAGGAAGGAGGGCCTGCAACTGCACATGAAGATGCTTGGTAAGATGGTAGATATGTTTGCCATCCTGATGATGCTGTGGTGAGTGGTCATACAGGCATCTGTTAACACCTGTTGTCTGTAGACTCAAACATGCAGAATCTATTGTATGTGAACTGTGTCCCAAGTAGGCTATTAAAAATAACTTCCCCTCAAAATCCCAGGAGTATCCACATCTTAATGTTAGTACTCTTCCATATCTCAATTTGGAAGCTGCTTTCATAGATTTTTAGTCTGGGTGTAGATACTTTACTCAGTGTGAGAAAATCCACTTGCACATATGTACATTTCTACAAATGTGGAACAGCTCAACAACACCATCTCCACCAAAAATAAAAAATAAAAAGACTCTGAAAAGCTAACTTCAAAGGACAGTAAGTTGAGAGACGTTGTTTTTGTCTTCCTCTTTGTCTTAGCCCTGAGGAGATGAAAATGAGAGTTGGAAACGACGTGCCAAAGCAGTGGCTGTTTCAGTTCAGGCCACAGCTGGGCTTTGGGCTTTATTTTGCTTTCTTGTGATTTTTTTTTCCAGTCAGTGAAAGGACTGGCCCATGAAGGCCATTTTTAAAAAAATAATCATCCTGACTCCCTAGGGACATTCCTTCCTCATGCACAGCATAAGCCACAGCGATTAACATCAGAGTCCTTCAAAGCTATGAACATATTCACATCAATAGTTTGTGAGACACACTACATCTGAGTTTTTCCGGTACCACAATGGAACCTATATGGACTTTAGGACAAAGAGTTATGAAGAAAAATGCTACTTAAGATAGAAGACCTCCTACTAGTAGAAAAAAATTTATTAATGCTGACAGAATGAAATGATCAGAGGGAAATAATTAAAATAACAGTAAAGTAAATGCAACAACATTTTGAGCAAACAAAAAAATTAAGAAAAACTCATATATTATAGATATTTAATATAGTTCATTGCTAACAACTCAGTGGAAGAATCATCTTTCTTTAGAATATTGTTGATTATCAGAGCAAAAATGAAATAAGAACATGATATTGAGCTATATAGTTTTGTTTAGAAGCTGATTTATAAAATAAAACTAATGTAAGTAATAATTCTATATAATTAAAATAGACACACTCCAAAAGTTAAGCATCGTTAGCACGATGCTTTGAACGCAGGAGACAGTTAAAACACTACCGACTGCCATGGCCAGCTTCGAGTGAAGAAGGGAGATGTGAGGCATACTGGGAAGACAAAGGCTGCATCTACAGTAGAGCCGTAGACAACTGGCAATTCCCAGTAGGTTTCTCAAATGTCACCTCCTGTGACCTTCCGCTGTTGCTCAGGGCTTTTGTCCTTTGCAAAGTGCCGAAGATTCTATTCTGTTCTCAAAGCATCCTTCATGCATAGGAGCGAGGGAGGCTGGCCTGACTCTCAGTCAATTATAATTGGTTTATCTCACTTTACCTGCCAGTAATTGTTTTAGAAAGCCCACATAATCATCATCTGGCTAGTCAGGAATGGGCTATCTCCTAGGAACCTCCAAGAAAGAGTCTTCTCTCTTAAAGAAGTTACACAGAAGATGCCGTTCTCATCAGGAAATTACTTAGCTGTGATTCTTAATGCAGATTTTGATACTCTCTTATTGTGTTTATGGGCAAAATTGGTGTGTGAAAGAGACAGAATTAAAACCAGAACATAGCCCTTATGGAACCCATAAATTACCCAATGTCAAAGCTGCTCCTAAGGAGCCATTCTGCTTTGAAGGCTTGCTTTGAGCCTCAGTTTTCTCAGACCTAAAATGATTTACTTGATCTCACTAGGATCCTTCAGCTCTGCCTGTCATATACAACACAGCTCAGTGTGTCTATCAAAGACATGAGTTTTTAAAATTGCCTGGGACCAAACAGTTGAAATATTCTGAAACATTCCAAATATCACAAGCCGATATCTGTTCTGTATTGATACAAAGTGAGAACTGCCTAGTAAGAGGCTATGGTGAATTGCAGTAGGTGGTGTTTAGACCAGACCCCAAGTTCCTATTCCTATATTGATCACAATATAAAGGAAGAGATGGGTTGGTTAGATAGGCTCACCTCACTCAATTTTTTTGGAACAATTTTATCTTCATATGGAGATATTTTATAAGTTGGGGCAATTCAAAGTACTCTTAATCTACAATTTTGAAATTTTGATTAAAGGAAATTAAATGGAATTGTTTGTTGTTGTTGTTGTTGTTGTTTGTTTTGTTTTGTTTTGTGCTAGAGGGTCACAGGGACTTGTCTTCTCTTTTACACCCAATGGTCTTACTATTGCTTGAGAGCATCTATTGTCCTAAAGCCATTTTCTCTTGGTCTGGGTTTGTAGTCATTCTAGGGCTGATGGATCTTTTAATAATTTGCTGACATTCATTACCAAAACCAAAGGAAAATGGAAGTGGTCACTGAACCATGTCAGATCACGTACTTACAAAAGCCCTTATTTCACTCCCGAGTGTCTCTGAAAAGTAAACATTTTCCCAACAGACTTTTTTTTCTATTTTCACAAAGTGATTGTCCCTTTGAGGTTATTGTTTGACTCTCAAGACTCCAGAGAACCAAATAACCCTATTAAATTGGGGAACAGAACTAAACAGAGAATTCTCAACTGAGGAAACTCAAATGGCTGAGAAGCACCAAACAAAAGGTTCAACATCCTTAGTCATCAGGGAAATGCAAATCAAAACAACCCTGAGAGTCCACCTCACACCACTCAGAATGGTAAGATCAAAAACTCAGGTGACAGCAGATGCTGGCGAGGTTTTGAAGAAAGAGAAACACTCCTCCATTGTTGGTGGGATTGCAATCTGGTACAACCAATCTGGAAATCAGCCTGGGAGTTCCTCAGAAAATTGAACGTAGTATTACCTGAGGACCAAGCTATACCATTCCTGGGCATATACCCAGAAGATGCTCCAACATGTAATAAGGACACATGCTCCACTTGTTCATAGCAGCCATACTTATAATACCCACAAGCTGGAAAGAACCCAGATGTCCCTCAACAGAGGAATGGATAAAAAAAAAATGTGATACATTTACACAGTGGAGTACTACTCAGCTATCAAAAACAACGAATTTATGAAATTCTTAGGCAAATGGATGGTACTAGAAAATATCATCCTGAGTGATGTAACCCAGTCACAAAAGAACACACATGGTATGCACTCACTGATAAGTGGATATTAGCCCAAAAGTTCAGAATACCCAAGATACAATTCACAGACCACATGAAGCTCAAGAAGAAGAAAGACCAAAGTATGGATGCTTCAGTGATTCTTAGAAGGGGGAACAAAATACAGAAGAAAATATGGAGACAAAGTGTGGAACAGAGACTGAAGGAAAGGCTGTCCAGAGACTGCCCCACCTGGGGATCCATCCCATATACAGTCCAGTTGCCAAACCTGGACACTATTGTGGATGCCAGGAAATGCTTGCTGACAGGAGCCTGATATGACTGTCTCCTGAGAGGCTCTGCCAGATCCTGGCAAATACAGAGGTAGATGCTCACAGCCAACCATTGGACAGAGTGTGGGGTCCCTGATGGCCCTGATAGAGAAGGGACTGAAGGAGCTAAGGGGGTTTGCGGCCCCATGGGGCGCAGTGTCAACTTGCCAGATCCCCTGGAGCTCCCGGGATCTGGACTACTAACCAAAGAGTACACATGGCTTCAGCCGCATATATGGTAGAGGATGGCCTTGTTGGACATCAGTGGGAGGAAAGGCCCTTGTTCCTGAGGGTGTTTGATGTCCCAGTGTAGGGGAATGCCAGGGTAGCAAGGAGAGAGTGGGTGGGTGGGTGAGGGAGCACCCCCACAGAGGCAGGGGGAGGGGAGATGGGATAGGGGGGTTCCGGAGGGGAGACCTAGAGAAAGGATAACATTTGAAATGTAAATAAGGAAAATATCCAATAAAAGAAATAAAATAAAAAGGATAACAACAACAACAACAACAACAACAGCAACAAAAGACTGGGTCTCATGTCGTATAGACTGACTGGAACTCATTGCATAGTCAAATGTGAACTTCAGTCATGGAGGTGAGATATTGAATCCTGAACGTGTGTGGTACCATTCTATGGGCTGAGGCCCCTAACTGCATGACAAAGAGGAAGCAAGATGAGTACTGGCATTCCGAGCTTTCTGCTTCCTCACTGCAGGAGCGGCTGTGACATCAGGCATATTCTTCTGGTGTCCCGCATTCCTTGCCTCTCAAACTGAAAGCCAAGCCCTTTTTAGGTTGCTTCGGTCAGGCATTATTTTGTTGTTGTTGTTGTTCATAGCAATAAAACTAACATTTACCAATAATTGTACCATCATGAATGTAGAACCTGTGTCAAAATAAACCCCAGCGTTCCAGAAGGGGATAGAAACCAGATGTGACTTAAGTCATGTGGGCCTCTACATGAGCCACGTTTAATGTCAGCCCTATCCTTCAACTTGGCAGTTCCATGAGCTACTTTTTGCATCAGTCAGTTTCAGGAAAGGTTACTGTCATGTGCAGGTTTCAGGAAGCTTATCCAGTGGGCTGACTGAGCCTGTGGCTCAAGTCTCATTGCATTGATTCCTAACATGGTGAGGTTGCCCCTGATTTAAGCAATATCTGCACGTGGTTCTCTGTCTGTCTCTCTCTCCATGCTAATGTTCAGAACTAACTTCTTGTCAGCCTCAGGTACCAGCTTGTCTCACGGCTACCCCGCTTTGTTTACAAGGGAAAGGAGCTGTCAACACCCACTGTAGATAATACTGCTAAATTTATAACAACCAGCAACGGAGTCAACTGAGAATATATCACATGACAAACCATAGGAAAAGACTTTATAAACATAGTGAATTCTACCATCTTGGAAATAAAACCTCATGGTCATATTTTTTTTTCAGCAATAGCAGTTCAATTGTATGAGAAGGAAACATTTTATTTTGAAAACTGATGCTTCTATTTATTGACAGGGTGCAGCTTAAACTTGAAGAGGTATATATATGTTAAAAGTGCCTTGCTCCAAAAATCAGCAGCCTAACCACAAATAGAGATTCAGTGCAAAATTCTGGCTTCTTACCCTGGACCTTACACTCAGAAACTGCCTTTTTGAGGTCATATAGGATGTTATACAACATATGTTAGATCAGCATTTTTGTGGCAAAATTATGACCTAATTAAAGGTGTGGCTTTTCATAGCAACCAGATTTTTTTTTGAGGACACAAAGTTGTACAACATATGTGGATTTTTAAAAGTAAATATAGCGATCGTTTCAGCGGAACCACTGCCATTTTCTGGTTCCCTGACAAATGACTTCTCTAAGCTGTGGATGGAGCATCTGCTCTGTGTTTGGAACACAGCTGGTCCCCACTCCTCTCCCCTTTGGCTGTGGAGAGAAATTGAGAGGGAAGTTGGGTGGGGCAGGAATATAGTTGAGCAAAGGAAAGAGATGGCAGACCAAGATGCCTCTAAGAGGCTTATACATAGCACAAGGGGCAACGAAGACACTGCACAGCTTGCTGACTCATGCTGCCACACCCTCGTACTTCTTATCCGTGGATTCTGAGACAGAGTCCATGTAGCTTATGATATATGATGTGTGTCTCCTTTTGTCAGGCTCAATCTGATTTCTGCTATCTTCAGTGGAAATTAACAGAAACATATTTTTAAAAGTTTTCTTCTAATGTGTATTCATGGACTTCACCTCATTAAGCTTAAAAACAAACCTTAAGAGTGACTTATTTTGGGTCTGAGCAGGCCCAGAGTCTGTTATTACTATCATTCAAACAAGAATTGGCTCCTATGTTACTTAAGAAAGTTCTATTTAAGAAGGCAAAAAGGAACGTTCTATTTAAAGGAGTCCTTTCGACTGTGGATAACATGAATGACATAGTTTGAAATCATGAGAGTTTTGAGTTCTCTCTCCTATGTTTCATAGCAAAATTAGATTGTGACTAATTATCCAAGCCTATATTGATGGAAATCATCAGCATACCGAACGTTCTACGTTTATTTCAATGGACTCATACGAAAATGATTCCTAGTGTAACTGTTTTCCTTGAGAAAAATAAATAATTATTTATCTTTTCCAAAAATGCTTTAGACTTCTATCTTAGTTACTTTTCTATTGCTGTAATAAAACATCATGACCAAGGTAACTTCTGAAAGAAAGAATTTAATTTTTTGGGCTTGTGGTTTCAGACTGTTAGAATTTGTGACCCTCATGGTAGGGAGTGTGGTAGCAGGCCTGGCACTGGAACAGTGGCCAAGAGCACATATCTTGATCCACAAGAGGTAAGCAGAGAGAACTAAGTGGGGATGGTGGACTTTTGAAGTCTCAAAGTCAGTGGCATGCCTCTTCCACAAGGCCACACCTCTTAATCCTTCTAAAGCAATTCCACCTACTGGGGACCAAGTACTCAAATATGAGAGTTTATGGGGGATATTATCACTTAACCTACCATAACTCATTTTAATTTTATGTGTATGAGTGTGTTGGCTCCATATATGTATTTATACATGCCAGGCTCTCTGCTGGCAGAAGCAGGAGAGAAAGAGAGATAGAGAGAGAAAGAGAGAGGTGGGGAGAGGGAGAGGAAGAAAGAGAGAGAGAGGGAGAGGGAAAGGGAGAGAGAGAGAAAGGGAGAGAGAGAGAACTTGGTCCAGCCGAGCCTCTTGGGGCTGAGAGAGATGATGAGTGTCACAGTGGATCTCCTGCCAACCGGAGAATAACCACCCTAGCTGGGAGTGTGTACCCAAGCCTGGAGTCTGTCAAAGCAGGAACTCATTTTATTGTATGGATCTTTTCTTTATAAAGGGCTGAGAGAGGAGGTGGAGTTTTCTGCTGAGGTGAGATGACATAGAGGGAGGGGAAAGTTGACAAAGGGTATGGGGAGACTGAGCCAACAAAGTTACTCTAAGTCAGCAGGCTTAAGCAGGTCGAGCTGAGTCACTCCAGTACGGAAGCGACTGAGACAGTTTACAAAACTTGAGCCAGGCTCAGATTTGTCCTCAAGGCCCAAACCAGGGCCAAATAGGGCCCAACATATACATATACATAGCATGTGTATGCCTTGTACCCATGGGTATTAGAAGAGGGTATTGGATCCACTGGGACTACAGATACTGTTCTCAGACACCATGTATGTTGCCTGAGTCCTCTGTCCTGCCCAGAGTCGTCCTTGGGGGCAGTGGGTGAGAAGGCTCGAAATCAGCCACTCGGACTCTGGGAGCAAGTAAGACTGGGGCAGTAAACTTGTTTATTAATTCTCAGGGAGCAACCTTTATACCTTCCACCTGCATCCCATTGGTCCCAAGCAAGCACGACCTCCAAGTAACAGTTCCTGATTGGCTGTCATTGTATCACCAATCTCTAGGCTCTCAGGCGGGGTTTAGTTTGGCCCCCATGCAGAAGTTGCCTCCTTGGCTGCAAGCTGCTCCACTCACTGTTCACCAAAGCTCACGTGGAAGCAGCCACTGCCCTGGCAACAGGAACTTTTCTGTTCCTCCTACTCATGTAGGTGAAGGGAATCATACTCAGGACCTAGGCAAGAGCAACAAGGGCCCTTAACCACTGAGCCAACTCTCTAGCCATCCCCACAAATAGTCTCTATCTGCTTATTACATTTAATCATTAAATGTTATTTAATTAAAAAACCCCTTACTATGCTCTCTGTCATTCATATATATATACATATATGTATATATATATACATATATTATATATAAATATATAATGTGTGTATACATATGTGTGTGTGTTAGTTTGGTGTGCCTGCCACAACTCACAGTTATAGGCAAAGAATCACAAAAATTTCATCTCACAGAATTTTGATGCTAGTGATGTAAGTTTCTGCCAAGACTGCTCTTGTTGGGTTGTCAGTGTTTGTCCTCTCTGTCTGGGACTTCCCCTAGTCACTCTGTTTCTACCAGTGTTTAAATGTCCTCTTATGAATATGCTGGTCCTACTGGATTAGAGCATATTCTGATAATCTCATTTTAACCTTAAAGACCTTATTTCCAAAACAGTTATATTCTGAGGTACTGAAGATTAGGAATTCAACATAAGAATTTTCAGAGAGCTGTGGATATAGCTCAGTCAGTAAAGTATTTGTTAGAGAAATGTAAATATATCCAGATACACATGTATATATGTGCATATTATACACACACACATATATACATATATCTATCATATCTGTGTATATACATGTATATATATATATTTATATCTGTCTCAGAGAGAGAGAGAGAGAGAGAGAGAGAGAGAGAAAGAGAGGGAGGGGGAGAGAGAGAGAATCAGGTATGGTGGTGTTTATGATCCTACTACTGGGGAGGCAGGGACAGGTAAATTCTTGGGGCTCACTGGTCAGCCACCCTAGCCTACCTGGCAAGATCCAAGTCAGTCAGAGGCCCTGTCTCAAAGGAGAGATACATGTGGAAGCCAGAGGACTAACCTCCAGTGGCATTCCTTAGAGAGAGAGAGAGAGAGAGAGAGAGAGAGAGAGAGAGAGAGAGAGA
>JADRCD010125578.1:0-13600 GCA_019843815.1 Montemys delectorum
GAAGAGAAGAGAAGAGAAGAGAAGAGAAGAGAAGAGAAGAGAAGAGAAGAGAAGAGAAGGGAAGAGAAGAGAGGAGACAATGGGGGAGAAGAGAAGGTTGGAATCACAAAGAACTCATGTCAATCATGGCTCCTCATTCTGGGTCTTCCTCAGTTCTGAGGCATATTAGAAAGAAGGTTCCCTGTTGAAGCAGTGTCTGGTCCTGCCTCCCAGTCCCATGCTGCCAGAAATAAGACTCAGACTCAAAATATATTTACAAACTCCTTGGCCATATAGCTAGGCTCTTCTCTGACGAGAATCACAACTTAAGATGGCCCATTTATTTTAACCTACATTCTGCCACGTGGCTGGTTACCTGTGTTCAGGTACCTTGTGTCCATCTCCTCACATCTTCATGGCCTGATCTCCCCAAGCCTGGTTCTATCCCAGAATTCTTTCTCCTCCCAGACGTTCTACCTTCTGTTTCCTCCCTAAACCTTAGGTCATAGGCTTTTTAATTGACAGATGCTGCATCCATGCATAAGATAGTCTCCCTACGATCCCCACCCCCATTCCGTTATGAGTGGTAACTTTGTGGCTATGTTGAAGCAGAGGCCTCAGATTGTGGGTATGAGAGGCCTCTGAAAACATCATTACACTCTCTCTAACCTAGAATTGCCTAGGATGCCAGTTTTTATGATGTGTATGAAATGCCTTAGAAATAGCACTACACAACCCGTTGGTTTCCTACGGTTTCCAGGTACATCGACTCATTCCATCTCCAACTGAGTTTATTATGCTCCTACTGAAAATAAAGATAATAAAGTTCCTTGATTCCTGGAGCTTGTAATTCAGTAGAGGAGAGACAGTCGCAAACACTTCAACATGGCAAAGACTTAACTTCCGACTCTGCTGTGACGGTGTAGTGTAAGCTCTCTGAGAGAAGCCAGCTTCCACCCACCAATTATCATGAATTTGAAGGGTGGGCAGGAATTTTCCAAGCAAAACATTGAGGAAAGTGTTTTCTAGACAGAGCCAAATCTATGGTTTCGAGGGTGATGGCAATCTCAAAGACAAATGCTGTCCCTGGATCCTAAAGAGCAGAACCTAAAGAACAAGATGAGCCTTCCCTCTCTCAGAGCAAGGGTCCAGGACATGGGAAGAACAGCGTCTTTGAGTGACAGATGTCAGCAATAAGAGGCCCCTTCCTGTGCCACCATCATCTTTACCTGATGAGAGGGATCTTGTTGAAACGGCTTACGCCAAGAATGTAATTCTTGTAGAATGAGACATTTGGGAGGAGAGGGCTGCGTTTTTCTTGCATGCTTTCTGTTTTATCTTTCATGGCTGGAAATGGTGATATGGACTCAACTCCACCTCTGTGGCCTAAATAAATAAATAAATAAACAAATAAATAAAAATAAATATGAGGTCAGAGTGACTCCACAGTCAGTTTCTTATAAGATAAGCACAGTAGATTGACATGTCTTCTTATTTATGGCAATGAAATTTAAGTTCCCAAGCCCCTCCTTCTGAAATAAACCATAGAGAAGGAAAACGTGTCCCTCAACTGCTGCGTGTGTGACACACAGGTTTGTGGTGGGAGGGGGGGGAGACATGGGCTCTGTGCACTGAACTCTTTCCCTTCCTATAAGATACAGGTCAACTGTTGTCTTTCTTGTGGAACAAAGCACCATCCCTCAGCCAAGATCTGTGCGTCCCAGGATGATCTCTTTCCTCAGGCAGCGGAGACATGTCTTAAGTTCCTTTATCCTAATGAAATGTTTCTCTTTTTCCTGATGTTTATCATACATGGAAAGAAATAAATGAAGGTAAACATGTTATTTACAATGTAGCTAAGCCAGGTGCGGTGGGCAAAGGCTTGTCTGTCATCCAGATACTTAGAAGGCTGGGCCAGGAGACTGATTAACCCAAAGTACAGCAGGACTGGGTCTAAAAAGTTGCTGCAGTAAAACAAAGTCTAGAATAATAAATTAAAATGTACCCAGACAGACGGATGTCTGTGAGTCCCTATAGACTCTCCTACTGCTCTTACCTGGACTTCATTACGATTTTTTTTCTTTTTTCTTTTTGTAGTGTAAGAATTGATGTCATGATTATAGTCTTCTTTCCTTTCTAAAAGCAAGGAGGGCAGGACTGGGCAAAGAGTCCTTTGTTCTTACAGCAGACATGCCAAAATCTAGATTCAAATGGAATCAAATATGAGGTAAAGGGCCAGCATTGTAGCTTAGTTGGTCTAGCACATGCCTGGCAAGCACAAGGTCCTGGGTTCGGTCCCCTGCACTGTATAAAAGCAGGTATGGTGATATACGCCTGTAATTCCAGACCTGGGTACATGGAGGCAGGAGGAACAGATAAGTTAAGGCCAGCTTTGGCTATACAAAAGAGTTCAAGGCCACCCTGGGTTATGTGAGACTCTAAACAAAACAACGCAGTGACGCAGAAGTATATAGACAAGTGTTAATCCCCAGTTTTCTTCTGATCACTATTCGTCATGGAGCCCAGGACTCAACCCAGGGCAGAGAGCCTCTTGGCCATAGAAACATCATCACAACACACTGGTCGATAGAGAAGGAGGTGCCTGGTATTCTCATGTCATTTAAGGCCATCAGTCCATAGGGAGGTAGGTCCTAATCTATAGAGGGGCCATAACCAACTGTGCTCCCAGCCTGCTGATGTCAAAGAGGACTCTTAATCTCCCTTTTCACATGCATAAGCAGGCAGACACTGCATGTCCATGAGTTTGTTCCTAGGCAGCCTGGCCTTAGAAGGTGCTCGGTTTGTCGTGTAAAGGCTCCGGTCTAAAGGTCAGGCAACACAAGGGGAAGCCTGCCAGCGGCTGCTGCAGGTAATTGAGCATGCGAAAAGCTCTCGGTACCCCAGAGAAAGTCCCATCTCTGTCTGTGTGTCGCCTGTGTGTCCGTGTGTCCATGGCATGGTGTGGAAAGAGCCTTTTCTCAGTTTTACTTCTCTGTTTATTTTACAAAGCCGTCATGGAGATAAGGACTACTCTTCTAGAACTAATATTGCTGATAGGCGATTGATCGTCTATCAGGCAAAAGTGGAGCTTTTGCTCCAGAAAAGAGAGTCAGGGAGAGTCAGGTGTCGATTCTCAGAACAATCTCAACAACTACAGGAAAGATCAGAACAGACCTGAGAGAAGAGGTGGGGCTTGAAAGCCCTGGAAATCCCCAGCTGTTGATTCCAATTTGGAGACTTGGCTAATCCAAAAGTTGGGACAATACTTTTGTAATTTATTGTGACATCTTGCTACAGCTTATAGGGGATGTCTTTTTTCCATCTGCCAATCCACGCAGTCTACAAACCTAGAGGTAACGTGGGAATAATAGTGGCAACCAAACATAGCTAAAATTGGATTCGTTTATCGCTATTCTCCTGGAACTGGATACATTGATTTATAAACTTTTTTTTTTCCTTTAGGGTCATGGAGTTGGCTCAGTGGATAAAGTGCTTGATGCCTATGCCTGAGAAACCCGTCACCCACATAAAGCCTGGCATCTCCCTGGCCACCTGTAACCCCAGCAGTGGGCAGGGAGGGTTGGAGACCAGTGGATTCCAGAGGCTCAGTGCCCAGCCAGGCTCACTGAAATGGTGACACCCCCAGCCCCCAGGCTCAGTGACACCCCATTTCAAAATAATAATCTACAGACTCTGGACTCTGTGGGCACATAGGTGGACACACACATACCCCTATGTGCACACTTATGTATATAACACACACACATAAACAAATGAATAAACATTTGTTCATCCGATGTCATAACAACCCTATTACTTCAATTTAAAGAAGGCAAAAATTATAACTAGTTCAGGAAGGGTTCCTGGGAAGTTAGGAAGCTGTGAGGCTTCAGGTTCCTCAAAACAAAACAAAACCACTAAACTTAACATAGCTCTATCGATAGGACCTAACTCTACCACTTCTAGGTGTCACCGAAAGGACTCCAAGTGATCAGATCTCAGTGACCCTTGACCAGTGTTGGCTGTCACGCTGTTCACAGAGGCCAACGTATGGGAATTACCTTGATGTCCAGCAACTGCAGAATTGGAAGAAAATATGATCTACAGAGTCTAAGGAAGTGGCTTGGGTAGTGAAGTGCAACTTTGCAGGCATGAGGCCCGCATCGGAGAGTTGGCGCCCATGGAAAACGTCCAGCGCTGTACCCACCCCGCCTGGCAGAGAGGCATGTGTTATGAAGAGTCTCTTTGGCTGTCAGAACCATTAGAACAATGGGCTCAAGGAACTCCTCTCAGAGACTCTTCAATCAGGATTGAGACATCACCTTGCAGAGACAATCATGGGTTGGTGGCGGGTAGAACCACACCTCGACAGGGAACGCTTGGATCCTTAGCCCTCTCTGTGTATTTTAACCTTACTTCAGGATCCCAAAAATGAACTAGAGGGGTCACTGGGTTTCTGTCTCCCTTCCTGATGTAGCCAGGTGAAATAAATCTTTTTCGTTTTTTGTTGTTGTTGTTGTTGTTGTTATTAACTCCACTCTTGGCTTATTGAGGATGGGGAGCCAAAGCTGGCTTCCTGAGGAACCGACTGTGTGTGGCTCTGAATTCAGAAAGTGTGGTGGCACATGCCTATGATCTCAGCCCTGGGACAGTGGAGACAGGTAGATGTTTGGGAATCTCTGGCCAGCCAGCATAGGCTAATCAATGAAACCCTGGGTCCCACTAAGAAATCCTGTCTCCAGAAAACATGGAGGACGGCTTCTGAGAAATGACACCAAAGATGGAACTCTGGCCTCCAGACCCACAAACATGTGTACAACCTCCACACATAAACATGTTCAAATACACACATGAAAAGAAGGAAACTATATGTAATGTATATGATACATAAAAATTACCACATACATGTATATGTATACACATATGCCTACATTTACACATATATGCCTATATAAATATACATTACCATATATACATATGTGCATACATACATGCATATGTGTACACATACATACATGCATATGTGTACACATACATACATATATACATTACCATATATACATATGTGTATATACACACATTTACATATATGTACACCCATATATGTTATACATACATATAAATGTATATTTATGCATACACATATGCATATATATGCATATGTATATACAGTATATGTATGTGTAGTAATTTCCAGCCATAAAAAAAAGAACAAAGTAATTCTCTTTCAAGGAAAAAAAATGAATGCAAATGGAGATAATAGTATTAAGGAAATTAAGTCAATCTCAGACAAATATTGTATGCTATTTCTCATTTATAGCTCCTAGATTCATACAGACACATAAAATCATGTGTGTATACGTGACAGAAAAAAAAAAAAAAAACAGAAGCGAAACCATGTAGGGAACAAAGGGACGAGCAGGGTGGAAGAAAGATGAGAAGCGATGGAATGTGAGGAGGTTCTCGGCGTTCAATATGGACTTGTATGAAAATGGCCTTTTGCAACTCAGTTCCATGTTCACAATATATATAGTGAAAAGACCAGTGTTTTGTTGACTGGACATCTTGTCAAACTGCCTTCTAAATACTTACGTTTAAACCCAGAGATTAGTGCTACTCCCAAAACCGTTCAGGGAAGCTTCTTTCTGCAGTGGGCAGCAGTCAATGCGGAGACTCATAACTTGTCAAAGGGCTGAGAACGTCTGTGAGGCTCAGCCTTAGATGGGAAATCTATACCAACCTCCCCAAGGCCCAGAGACCATCACAAAAGAAAGCACAGAAAGGTTGTAAGAGGTGGACGGCTGGGAGGAATGCTAGGAGATGCTCTTTTCGAGGGTGGGGGTGTGGACGTGACAGGGCCGAGGTGCTCATGAACTCACTACTAGCTATAGGAACTATCTTAGATAGGGTTTCTATTCTGCGATGAAACACCATGACCAAAAAAGTATGTTGTGCAGGAAAGGGTTTGTTTGACTCACACTTCCAAATTGCTGTTCAATTTTTGAAGTTCACCAGGGCAGGAACTTAAAACAGGGCAGGGACTTGGAGGCAGCAGCTGATGGAGAGGCCACGGAAGAGTTCTGCTTACTGGTTTGTCTCACTTGTCTTGCTCAGTCGGCTTTCTTTTATAGAGCTCAAGACCACCAACCCAGAGATGGCACCACCCACAATGGGCTGGACCCTCTCCATTTAATCACTAATTAAGAAATTAAACCTTTCAGCTGGATCCCATGGAGGTATTTTGTCACCTGAGGCTCCTTCCTCTCTAATGACTCTAGCTTGTGTCACAAAACAAGCCAGAACAGGCACCCACACAAGCCAAGCACAAGATTAAGTCACTGTGTGTACGTGTGCACCACAGTGCAACTGTGGAGTGCAAAGAGCAGCTTTTGGGAGCCAACTTACCCTTCCACCGTGCAGGTCCCGGGGATTAAAACCGAACTTGTCAGGTCTGACAAAATTCAATCTTATCCACTAAGCCAAGAAAATTTTAGAGGTCAGAACTTAATGTCCAGCATTATGGCACACTCAGAATGTACAACTATGGGGTCACTTGGAAGATGACTAGAAATATTATTTCCAAGAATTTTTTTTTTTAGTTAAGTCCTTTTCATATTGATTTTGTATACCTTCTAATTGAGTCAATTTACTGTGTGTGTGTGTGTGTGTGTGTGTGTGTGTGTGTGTGTGTTGGGGGAGGGGGAGTATGCTAAGGGATCGGGAAAAAGAATGTTCAAGAGTTTACAAAGTTCCCAGGCTTACCGTACTGGGCATTGTACTGCACGCTATTTACCTTCTTTTAATTTTATGAAGCATGTTATTATTCTCCAAGTAATTCTGGAAAACCGTAGCATTGAGAAGGTCACTGACTTGTCCACGTTTATATAGCCATAGACATCATATCAGGGTGCGAATATAATCTTCTCGAGTATAAAAAACCACCATGTGTGCTCGGACCCAGAGCCCTAACCCGAGCCACAGGGAAGCTGGTAGCTCAGTCGTCAAACAGGCATGAAAGATTACTGTGCCTTCTAGTGTCCTTACTGCTGCTGTAGTAAAACACCGTAGCCAAAAGCAAAGTAAGAGAGGAAGGATTCGACAGACACTACCAGGTCACAGGAGGGAAGCCAGAAAGGAACTCAAGCGCAGAACTCACAGCAGAAACCTTATAGAGGAATCCTGCCTCCTGGTTCACTCTCACGTTCAGGCTTAGCTAGCTTTCTTATAAAGTCCACGACCACCTGCCCGGGGAATGGCGCCACCCACAGTGGGCTGGGTGTTTCAAGTCAATTAGCAATCAAGGTGATACCCTACAATCATCCCCACAGGTCACTTTGATTGGGGCAGTCCCTCAGTGGAGACTCCCTTCCCAGGTGACTCTCCCCGTTTGTGTCAAGTTGGCAGTTAAAGCTAAATAGGACACTGCAGTAGCTACTTTTTTGCTGCCGTAACAAAAAAAAACGCCAGGACCAAAAACAACTCGCAGAAGACTGACTTTATTCTGCTTTATGGTTCTGGAGGGAGAGAGTCCAGTGGGGCAAGGAAAGCATGGCGTGGTGCCAGGGTCAGGAAGCTAGCTGATCACATTTTCATCCACAGACACGACACAGAGAAAGAGCATAAAGTCGGGGCAAGTTAAAAACTCTCAAAGCCTGCCCACAATGCCATACTTCTTCCAGCAAGGCTTCACTTCCTAAAGGTGGCCCAACCTTCCCAAACAGCGCCACCTACAGGGAACCAAGAGTTCAAACACATTAGCCTAGGGGGGAAATTTCTGGTTCAAATCATAGCAGGCACCATACTAGGACACTGTTCCAAACTATTACTTTTCCCCTTAAAGGAAATGTGGAGTGAAGAAGATGAAGGAGGGGGATGGCATGGCAAGGATGGTGAAGGGGCACGTGGGTGAGATGTGGATTGAGGAAAGAGGAAGAAAGGGAAGAGAACAACGGCACAGAAGGAATAGAAAACAGAAATTAAAATGGGTTGGGAGTATTATCTGTGAAAAGAGATGCATCTGAGCTGGCACTCCCAGAAAAAGTTAAACTTAGTTACGTGCACCCCTGTGATCCTAGACTTGCAGGTTGGTGGAGACTGGAGGACCTTGTCTTTGGGAGACACTGCCTCAAGGGAATAGGGCAGACGTTATAGAAACACCTGCTTCCTCTGAATGTTCTACTCTTTGTCCCGCTAGAACCAGCTACGAAAAGATGAGAGGGATACAGGAAGCAAGGGACAACTTAGCTACCTAGACAAGAGGTCTCTCTACTCCAGCTTCTTCCCTACACATTGGTCTAACCACAGGGCCCTGTCTACCAACAACCAGAAATCTACTTTACTGAGCAAAGTAAAGATGTGGATGCTTTGCCCCTACCAATCAAACTTCCAACTGAGGATGACGTTATAACTGCAGGAGAAGGAATGAATAAATTCCAGGAGGACACTGTGCTCCTCCCCCATTGGTCTTTCAGACTATGAGAGGCAATAGACCCCCCAAGAAATTGTAATTTCCCTACTTGTCTCAGTCTGGGGGAAGGAAAAGTCTAGGGCCCAGGACCAATCAGGGGAGAACTTGTCTCCTGGGAAGAATTACACAGTTCTGACAGCTGGCCAAACCGCCTTGTGCAGGAGGCTGGAGCCGAGACAAGGATGGGTCATCGGTGAGTTGAATCCCACAGGACTGACCAGGACTGCTTAGTCCTGCATACCTCACGCCTTCCATTTACACCAAAGCCTCCTATCATGGTCCTTAACACAGACTGGGGAAAGCTTTGGTTACTGGACCTCTTTCACTCTTCCCTAACATGGCTACATTAAATAAATCTCTTTTCTTCTTTTTACTGTCTTTGTCTATGTAATTGGCCTATTGATGGTAAGTGGATGAGCTTAGCTTTCTGGGGCTTCCAAGTCTAGGGGCTCTGACCCTAATAGTTCTACAAGAGAGGCCACAGCATCAGAGACACACTGTGATTGACGCCTGAGTGCTAACGAGGGTTCGGTTCCTAAATTCTTGCCGCCTCTTCGAGGTAAAGAGGAATGTCATTCATAAATGGAGAGCTAAAGATGACATCATCCACATAGGCTTTTTGTTATTGATGAATATTTATTATGCATCACTTATCAGCCATTGTTGGCTATGAAGGAGTCAGATAAAGACAGGTGGCCACCTGAGCGCCCAAGGCCTTGGATGACTAACAAGCCTATCAGAAGACCCCATGTCTGGCAGATCTGCAAGAGATAAAGGTGTTTTGTAGACTCCATGCCAGAGCAAAGGGTAGGAGATGTGGTGTAGGCAAGCTAGAAGAGAGAGAGGAAAGAGGGAAAGATCCTTGCTTCTCCCAGCAGATTCTATCTGCAAGAGCAGAGAGCAGGGAACGTGTGAAGGACAGGGTTGTGGGGGAGTGGTAAGGCCCAGGATACGCTTGAACATCCACTTTACAGACTCGCCACTGAGACTGTCCATACTTCCTGGAGGAAGCTCTGCAAGGGCTCCATTTTAAAGGGGCTGGGTATGAATTCCCAGAGGCCCAGACTAGACTTCTGGCGTAAGGCCCATGACTGTTTTCTGTAGGCACAAATTTTTGGCAGCCTACTTTTAACATGGGTTCAACCTCTCCTCTAGCCCGCCACCCAGCAGAGGTAGCGGAAGAGAAGAGTCAGTAGGAAGTAGAGCTGTTCAGCAATAGTTCTTTGGGGGAGAGGGGGGGGGGGCCCGGCGAGCTCGAGCTTCTCTGGCAACAGTTCCGTCCCGTCGCAAACACCGAATATGACTCAGCAGCTGCAGGCCAGTCCTGAAGGCAGGCGGACGGACAGCACACGCAAACTGGCAGCTGCAGTCCAATAACCACTGGGCTCGCCAACCAGCCTGGGGCGAGGCCTCGGAAGTGACAAACTGCCACAGGAACCTCACGGGCAGTTCTTGGGGGGAGGTTCTCTCAATGGCAGTCTTCAGATGGAGCAAACCAAGCCAAATGCTCAGTGCTCCTCTCCCACTGTCTGTGGGGTCATGTTTACACTCCTTCATCATGGGCCCTTCCACGTGTCTGCTATATCCAAACATCCTTTCACCTGTGTGCCCCAGCAAAGCATCTTTTCACATAAACAAAGAAACTAGAAGTTTCTACTGTCTACAGAGGGTAGTCTCTCTCTCTCTCTCTCTCTCTCTCTCTCTCTCTCTCTCTCTCTCTTCTTTCCGAGGGAGGTTGAGTGGACAGCACACAGAGAACTTTGAAGGAAAAGGTGTTTGAAATAAACCAAGGAATATGATGGTCAGTTGTAGTCGGGAATTAACCATTCTTCTATAGTAGGTACATTCATTTAAACAGATTTTCCCCATTGGGGAGACCCTGAAATAAAATGGACCATGTGTCATGCCCAGGATTCCCCCCATCCATCCCTCCCTCCTTCCTCCTTCCCTCCCTCCTTCTTACCTCTTTCTGTCTCCATCTTTCTGTCTGTCTGTCTGTCTGTCTGTCTGTGCCTCTTTCGCTCTCTTTTTACTTGATTCTCCCTCTTTCTTCTTTCCCTGATTATTTTCTCAATCCCTTTCCCCCCCCCCAACCTTCTTTCTGACTTTACTGACTGGATGATCCCATTTGGATACCAAATGGACTCCAGTCCAGGCCAAAGAGTTAACTAGGGATGAATGAGAGAACCAACTGGGAACCGCAAACCCGGGTCATAGAGGCAAGTTCTTTGTAGGATAGATTTGACTTTATCATTTTTTTTCATAATGAATTGCTTTTAATTAGTCCTTTGTTATTCAACATGATTAGGAAGTATCCCATGCAAAACTTGCGATAAGATAAAATGAAGAGAGTTTAGAATGTCTTTCAGGGTTCCAGGGCTGGAAACAAGGCCTTCCATATGAGATAAAATGAAGAGAGTTTAGAATGTCTTTCAGGGTTCCAGGGCTGGAAACAAGGCCTTCCATATGACTCAGACAAAGGGAAATACACAAATGTCAGACCTAACCCTAAAAGGGGGTTAGGACCGGAACAGGCCAAGTTTAGGGAATGGTAGGTGTAGTGGCTATTCCTGGTTGTCAACTTGACTATATCTGAAATGAACTACAATCCAGAATTAGAAGGCTCACCTGTGGCCCTAATCTGGAGGCTGAGAGATAGAAGTTTCCGACCTGAATCTTGGCATGGAGACCTTGAGGAATAGTGGCTATGAATCCCAGAGGATTAAGATAGAAAGCTCTATGAGTTCAAGATCATCTGGGGTTAAAGGTGTGGTAGCACACACCTTTAACCTGGGCCACACTTTTTGCTGGAGACCCATATAAGGACATTGGAAGAAGGAAGGCTCTGCTCTGCTTCTCTGCCTTGCCTTGTGGGACTGAGCAACTGCTAGATCCTTGGACTTCCATTCACAGCTGCTGCAGACCGTTGTTGGGAGTTGATTGTTGGGAGTTGATTGTTGGGAGTTGGACTGTAAGTCATCAATAAATTCCTTTACTACACATAGAGACATAGTAACATAAGTTCTGTGACTCTAGAGAACCCTGACTAAGACAGTAGGAAAATGGAAAAAGGAAGGAGTGGACAGCAGCTTGGGGAAACAGCCTTTCGTATTTCCCGGGAGACCACCCTGGCACCATTGGAGACTCTCTGCTTGTCCACTCTAAACATCAGAAAGAAGGCCAGAGGGCGGGTTTACAAGTTCACCTTTTGCCTTAACGACTGTGAAGGGATACTTGCGTAACTTGAAAATCCGCTCTCCGTTTCTACCCAGCTTCAGGACCACAGGTCTTCACTCAGCACCTCTTTATGAACAGAAGTTCCAGAAAAAGAAAAGCCACGCCTAGGTTAAACATTCAAGGCTGTCCATCCTATTTTGAGGAACTGCGATGTTTTAAGTTAGGAGACAAAATGATCTTGGCTGCCTTTGTCCTCTTAATAATTTATTATCCACTGTATGTAGCCTTCTGTCCTTGGGACTATTATGTGAATCCTTCTGGAACGTACAGACAGGCTTCTAGCTTCCACCAAGCCAAAGGCTAAAAATGTCGTCAGATGGCATCAAAGGTCTATAGCAGAGACCCCATCCCTTGCCTTAACCAACCTACCTAGTGTTTCCACTGACATATGAAAATGCCTTGGTTTTGTTGTTGTTGTTGTTGTTGTTGTTGTTGTTGTTCTGTAACTATCAAAACTTCACAAAATGGTAACAACATCAGAACATGGGTTTGAGGTAACCTACATCTGTGTCCCTGGGCCATGATGACCCATATTTGGATCCAAAATACACTACCCCCTCATTCTCTTTGACGTGAGAGCCATGTATTCTCATTAACAATTGTGTACTTGAGCCAGGTGGTGGTGGTGCATGCCTTCAATCCTAGCACTTGGGAGGCAGAGGCAGGCGGATTTCTGAGTTCGAGGCCAGCCTGGTCTACAGAGTGAGTTCCAGGACAGCCAGGGCTACACAGAGAAACCCTGTCTCAAAAAACAAACAAAAACAAACAAACAAAAACCATTTGTGTACTTGAACAGTACAGTGTTTGAGTAGCATTACTCATCAATTTATTAACTTTAAGCAATATTTTTTTTCTACCAAGCAAATAGAATTTTTTTTGTTCATATACACAACCCAAGTTATGTGGTTTGGCTGAGAAATGTGCCTATAAGTCCAGTTGTTTGGACACTTGGTTCCCAGTTGGTGGTGATGTTTTGGAGAGGTTGTGGACCCTTTAGATGGTAGAGTTTTAAGGCAGGACACACACCACTTGGGGGGGGGGGGTGGGAAGGTGGCGATTTGAGAGTTCATGGGCTCAGCCCATTTCCAGCTCCCTCTGTCTGCTTCCTACGTGTATTTGAAGACATGATCTCTCAGCCGCCTGCTACATAGCCTTCCCTGCTATTCCAGAATTCTGCTATGGAGTCATCAGCCAGCATAAGCTCTTTCTTCTGTTGGTTGTTTCTTGCCACGGCGCTTTATTGTAGCGCCAGGAAAGTAACTCATCAACCATTGTCCCTCATCATCTCCAAAGAGCGAGCCTGCCTGTACCACGGCTAAGTTTCTATTTACAATACGACGGTGAACACTGAGGACTGCCACTCTCGGCTACGCACTGAGCCAACGTCTCCTTCACACACCATCAGATGTCCAGGTGGTTGGTGCTGGGATGTCTTCTAGGCTCCTGGAGAAGATAAGTTCATTCCCTTACACACGTGACTACCCTTCTCTATGTTGATCTCTGTGCCTCTCTCCCATCCTTCTAAACCGTGACTACCACCCCTCATACAGGGTTTCCTCTAGAGCGACCAGCCTCCTCCTTAGTCTCTTGCATCTCAGCGCCTCTGTTGTTTACAATCTGGACCACACAACCCGGCCAGTCATTATCCTAGTTCTTCAGAGTGGTTGGTGTTATTTCTTTGTTATCCTTGCCTCCTCCCTGGATGAGGCGTGTTGACAGTCAACTAGACAGGATCGGTTAGAAGCTAAACCTTTGAGCACACCCATGAGGGATTATTTAAATTAGATTAACTTCTGGGCAAGTTCTGTGAGGGACTTCATCTTGGTCAGGTTCACCGAGACGAGCAGATTCAGCCTGAATCATCTCGCGTGTGCGTGCGTGCATGTGTGCGTGCGTGCGTGCGTGCGTGCGTGCGTG